>JAYKKM010000040.1:1412500-1498198 GCA_035772405.1 Chrysogorgia sp. JL179-B06
GACATTTTTTTACAAAATATGATCATGAATTGCCATGGGATGACTATCAAGGAATAAGTTCTCAAAGATGTGTAGCTCGAAGCATTCGGATTGAAAGTTGCTTGAGGAGCATGCCTGTATATTGAAAGGAGAATAATTCCTTTCAATTTTATAGGCTTATGCTAAAGCTAGCATAAACGTATAAAACAATAATTTGAATGTCAGCGTGTCCACCATGGGTAGTCAAACATTCATTAATGAATATTTTCATAATGCGTCTTCAATTACAGTTCATCCGATTATTCAAATGTATAGCAGTTCTTGTTCTGTATAATATAGTGTCACACCTCGACGTCCACTAGTATGGGGAATAATTCAGGGAAGGATTCTTCCCACCACATGTTCTCATTCATACTCGGTCCAGCTGCATAATTTTCAATAGCTTTGTCAAGTTCATTCGAGGTCATGTATTTGCCAGTGGATTCCACGTAGTCTGATGTTTTCCCCATTCCATCTTCAAATTCTTCGAACTCTTCGAGTCGTTCGTCGTTGGAATCTCCTTCGCTTTCACTGCAGTCAACTTCTTGAATTTCTTCTGGCTCCTCTTTGACAGAAATGAAGTCGTCTGGATTCCCTGGTTTGAAATCTTCAAGAAAGCTGAATAGCTCATCAGACTAGAATTGAAAAAAACTAAATTTAGACCTTTATCACTGATTAATAAAAAAAAACACAGAAACTGGAAAATAGTTAATTGCCATCCTTATCTCTGGAAAGTAGACAATCTCTTTAAATAATCTCGTAATGTTTGAGAGAAAACTGGGTACATTAAGTTCAAATCCAAATGTTTCCCAGGGAGATACTGTATGGCTCATGCGACTGTAATAACAGTCATAATACGGTAAGTATTATTTAAATATATAACATTTTTGTTTGTGGCACCAATCTCCAATGTTGATAAAGTGCAGAGCACCTTATGCCAATTCGATGACGTGCACAAAAAAATTATGTAGTCGGGTGCACAAACACAAAAGAAGATAACAGATCCTTGAAAAGTATTCTATAAAGAGCTACATTCCAATATTCGCACTCCATGTTGACTGAAAAGTTGGCTTACAAAGACTTTGGGATGTTGCATCAGAAATTCAAATTGTTTGCCCTGACAAAAATGAGCTTGCTATAAATATTGGATGTTTTGTCCCCCACTCTTCCATACGGTTATAGCCCACAAAAAATTAAATTGGCATGTGAGCCTGAGCATAGTTACTCCCCCGAGGTACTTGTCAATGTTTTGTCTTTACTTTTGCTTCGAAAAGCAAAAAATATTTTAATCAAAAAGTATGTGCCTAGCCTGAAAATAAACCAATGTATTTTTAAACTGATCCGGTGATATACAACGCTTTTAACTAAAAGAAGTATTAATTATTAAGGTTCAATAATAAATACGTGATCAAATGATTAATATCTGTAATCTCTAAGTGCTTCAATTATTTAAATTAACCAGAAATACCATCCGTGAGATTTTTTCCTTCAATTATTTAAATTAACCAGAAATACCATCCGTGAGATTTTTTCCTCTCTATGGTAATTGATGTTCGCAGTCCTTATTACCTTAGAAGATTCAGTAGTACGGTGGTCGTGAGAAGAGAAAGAAAGAGAATCTGTGATTGTCCCTTCGGCTGAGAAACGGTGAGTTCTGCATACTCAGATGATTCTTTTTCTTGCTTTATCACAACTCCGCTTTCGTCTTGTGCAGGGGAGTAAGGAGGAGATGGCATTGGAGAAATAGACGGTACACTATGGTCATGATCACTGTTCAAGTGATCACTGTTCAAGGGAGACGATGGAGGGGTCAAACCAAGACGTGACTTCAATTCGTTGTTTTCAACTTCTAAATCGCTTGTCCGTTTCTGTAGTTCTTTGTTCTCCCTCTGTAATTTCTTATTCTAAAAAGAATGGGAAAAAAGAAGCCTGTCAATAATAACCATCGCTGTTTATTTTACCGGGGATTTAAACCAATATAAAGAAGAGGTGAGGAATATTGATTCAGCTTTTTGTTTGCGTGAATTGCCAGACAACCCACGTTGTTCGAAACTATTTTGTTCCCGACAAGATCTGCCCCCATAGTACTTGTTACTAGGAGATGAATGACACCTCGAAAGAAATGTTTGCTTTATCTTGGGATACTCACAGCTGGGGGATCATTTTCACAATTTCTAATTTTCAAAATGCCCCAAAGAACAAGTTACAACAGGTCGTAATTGTTTTTGAATATGGTATCAAAGAAATAAAAAGCAACTGGTACAGTATTGTTTCTCGAACCACAGCAATTTCAGAGCGACGAACAAATATTTCTTAGTTATAGCAGTGAGCTAAAGGAAGCATTATGAACAATTATGTTTATTTATAGGTGACGAAAATTATGAAAGACTCAACTGTTGTGTAATAGTTGCTTATAAATAGGAGCTCTGTTTAAACGCAAAACGCGGATAATTTCATTTCTTTTCACGTCAACTTAATACTTCAATCTTGTATGAAAAGGTTTTTAAAATCTTCAAACACACGACATATATTATTAACTGTTAAAATGTGAAAAACAAACCTGGTCTAGATAAGAAGCCAAGGATTCTTCTAGTTCAGTCATTCGTGCCTTTTTACGGTCTCTGGCCGTCTGAGCTGCGACGCGATTTTTTAATTTTCTACGTAAAATGAACAAAAAAGAACCCCGCTCTATTACTACAATAACTATAGCGAAACACTTCGTGAATTCCACAGGGATTTTCACCAGAATGTTTCGTAGTAGCAGACAAATAATTGCGACTTGATAATAACAATTTACAAACCTCCGAAGTGCTCGTTGTTCCGGCGTCAGATTATCGAGACGACGTCTCTTTCTTGGGCAGCCTGGCTCGCACGGTGCGTCCAAAAGAATGGCGGGATTTATCAACGCCATCGTATCGTTTCTTGTTTATTTTGGAAGAGTATTCACGAATAGCAATCTCCCAGAACAAGTAGCTGTTCTCTAATACTGGTTCCAAAATGCTCGCCGTGGTTTTACAAACATGGAACAAAGATACGATTTCATAATACCGGAATTACGTCAGTAGCTGCCATATATGGTCATGGTTGCCATATTTGGAAGATGCAAAATATGTGTAACCAATCGCTACGCGACACGATGTTGCAAACAGGAACGTTTGTCACGCACGAAAAATGCTTCACAGATATATTAAAATACTGAAAACAAACGAGTTCTCATGTTTCTAAAGGCTACTCAAGAATAGTTATCCAAAATAATTTGGTAGTGCGCTAACTTTAGCAATTAAAACACATTTATTTTGTAAGAGTCGTATGTTTTGTCGGTTGGTCAGAGAAAATATAAAATATAAAAGTGTATTGTACTGCGACTTCCTCTTAGACAAAATAAGAGTTATTTTTAGGAATATTTTTTACTATGAAGCCACTGGAATCACATTATTACAGGAAGTGTTACCGTTTAATAAATGAACTAATATTGATTTTCTATATGTTCTAAGGATTTGTAGTGAAGGAAAATTTCGAGTGTTGTAATATATACATTTTAAGACCAAACCGGGACGATATATACATATAATATGTGCTTTATGTATAAACACAAGCCACGTAAATAATATCCAACGGGAATAATCGTAATTTCTGCATGTTACGGCTGGAATCTCGACTGGCTAGACAGGAAGAAGCGCACGTTTTTTGTCGTTCTTTGGATGAATACTAATTCTGTTAAAGTGCGTCATTTGATGTCAATCTAATGTCAATCAAACCCTGTGGGATCAAATTATTGATCTTGCCGTGTGTATCGCTCCATCTATTTTCCGGTGTAACCCACCACCGAGTTGTAATGAAAATTATTTAACTGCGGGGGAGATTCTGGTATTTATAACTTATTTACGCAAGACATTATTAATTCCCGCCATTTTTTCTTGAAGAGCAATTTAATTTTGATTTCGCGTTCCTTTTTATATATTCTCCGACAAATGGCCTTGGCAGTTGGCCTTTTGCTCAAAATATTAGACGACTTGGCATAATATTATTTTAAAAACTGGAAGGATATATACATCCATTCGATCCATCCAACCAACCATTTGTAACTCATTCAATTATTCATTCCTTCCTTCCTTTCTTCTTTTATATTTAGTATCTATACAGTATGTTAATTTAAATGGGTGGGTGGGTGCCTTACACAGGGGCCGCGGAGCACTTTATAGAGTGAGGGTAATTTCAAGTGGCGAAGATTGGGGGTGCAGAAAAAGATGTTGAATTTCGTTCAATTTTATTTTACAACCCAATAGCGCTCCGTCGAGGTGACGTCAGTATCGATGTTTCTCCGCTTTTACTCATAATTATTGCTTAACAAAAGAAAATAGCTCATTTGCAATCATTAGTGAGTCAAATTTGGTTTGTTTGTCCGCATTTTGAGCTATTAATAGCAGCCAGACTCTACGCTATTTAAGAAAATTAATATCAGGGAAAAAGTGGGGGGCAATTGCCCCCCTGGCTCCGCGGCCCCTGTTACATGGGTCTTAGCCTGGGCACGAGGTTGGGATTTTGGATCTTTAATTTGTTTATTTTATGGGTTTTTTTTTCATTATAATTATTATTATTAGTTTTATAATTTTTTTTTAATTTTATTTATTTATATATATATATATATTATTAACATTAATATTATTACTTTTTATTATTATTATTATTATTATTATTATTATTATTATTATTAATACTATTATTATCTTCATCATCATTCATTACTTCTATTATTATTATTATGCTATATTATCAGGCGGCGAGTCTAGCGCGACGTGCGGGCTGATGTGCGCGCGGGTAAGTTTTTTCACTGATGCTTTTCATTGGCTAACCAATTGCTCTCACAACCAATCACAATAATCGGCGGAAAATGCGAAATTTCGACTTTTGTTTTTGCCACCATCTTGTTTTGTTACTCGAGGAGACTGGTTGGTCATTGGTTTTTCAATTGGAGTTCTTTGCTTCTCGTTCGTTTATAGCTCATATTTATTTGCCGCGGGTAAAGATGAGCAAAAAAGGTAATGTTGACGAACGCTTGGAGAACATTCCCTCTCAGGAAGATATTGCTTCCAAGTTTTAAGTTTGACTATATTAGGCTTGCTATGGGGCATCTGTATTTTAGCTTAAAGTAAGGTTTAGGGAAACTTGCTTGACGATTGATCGATTATTAAAGCTTCACGTCTCAAAGTCAAAACTATTCTAGTTGTTTTAAGAACAGGTGAAGCCATATCATCGAAGGACATCTCTCAGAGTACCACGAAGAAAAAGGCTAGTGAAGAGACTAGTGTTGAAGCTGAGCTTGGTGTGATCACAGCTGTGGAAACAGATGAAGAGAAAGAAGTGAGAGAAAATACTAGAAAGAAAGAGACTCCAGAGTCTAGCAAAAGTAAAGTTGTGGAAACAGATGAAGAGAGAGAGGTGAGAGAAACGCAGAAAAACATTAAGTTGTTGCTGTAGGAGCTGCATGGTAGGACTTGCCTCAGTTACTTGTAACATCACAATTGCTCCAGGTCCCCAGCCAGACTGGAAAGTAAGGCACTTTAACGCAAGATCTCCTGCGGTAGGCCAGTTCAAAAAATCTTCAATGTAGTAGGCTATTGCAACGATTGCGGCAGCCAAGGCAGTGCCAATGCGGCATGGTTACTGTCAATGTTTATACTGTTTTATGCATAATATATCAAATATTACACTAAAGTAATATTATAAATATTGGTGATGAAGTACAACACAAAATAAGTAAATAAATTTAATATAAATTTAGGGCTGCAAACATGGAGATTCTTTTCACAAATGGTGGTAACCGATGGAGAACTATAAAATTTGACAGTCTTAAATTTATTATTTTACTTAGACGATACATGGGCAATCGTCAAGCTCAAATCCTCAGAAAAAATTCTGTGAGTCCCGGACAGGAATTGAACCTGTATTGTAACCTGATTGCCGGTTAGATGCTTTAACCATTGAGCTACACAGACTCCGATAGAGAGCGAAGGTTATAATGATGTGTACTGGTTCAATTGATTTATGGTGAAAAAAATCACAGCTGAATTTTCATCACAGCTGAATTTTCATCACAGTAGCACTAATCCATGGTCGGGTACCATCTGGAAGCTTGGCATATCAATAGCGCCCACGCCTCATTGAATCGCAATGACGGTGGTTTATTACCAGAAGCTTATTTGCATCTTGTTAATAGACAACATCATTATCGGTTCTATGAGGGTATAAATAGGGATCCTAACTTTACAACGATTACCCCTGATGAAGACACTAGATTGGAGTGTCGAAATGTTGGGTCATGGACAGTAACGTTTTAAAGCCAGAGTAGCGTCAAACTATGTCTAACTTAAATATGATTGCATGTTCAATTTGTAGGTAGAAAAGCCAAGCACTTCCTCTTCATCCAGAAGATCTTTGTCTTCTCTTAGTCGTCTTAAAGTACTTCTATCAAAATCTCCTCGCAAAGAAAAAAGTGAAACTACAAAACCAAAAAAAGCGGCAAAAATGAAAAAAGTTGCCAAGGGACAGGAAAAATCCAAAGGCGTAGCGAAAGAACAAGTTCTGGCAAACAAGGACAGTTTGAGTACAAGCAAGGATGAGGGCCCTGCTAAACGGTCCATGGTCCAAACTAACTTATCCAACACAAAAGAAGGCATGATTGAAGTGATTTCAAGCCCAGAGCAACCTCAGTTGAAATCACAAAGGAAGAAAAGTGATAAGAAATCCAGGTAGATATCATGCTTTGAACTTTCTTAAAATATTTGACTCCTTTGACATTTTTAAACTAGACATAGTTTGACGCTACTCTGGCTTTAAAAAGTTTTTTGAACGTAACTTTAAAAGTTACTGTCCATGATCCAACGTTTCGAGACACTCCAATCTAGTGTCTTTACTGTCTTCATCAGGGGTGATTGTTGTAAAGTTAGGATCCCTATTTATACCCTCATAGAACTGGTAATAAATCAGAATAGATAATATCATCATGACATCAGTTCTAAGGGTATAAATAGGGATCCTAACTAACAACAACGATCACCCCTGATGAAGACACTAGATTGGAGTGTCGAAACGTTGGGTCATGGACAGTAACTTTTAAAGTTACATTCAAAAAACTTAAAAAATAAAATATTTTATGACCGTTGGCATTACATGAGTCACAATATCTATCTAGGTCAGCCCTGCAGGTCCCAGAAAAACAAAGCAAAGACAAGAAAAAGTTGCAAACACAGATTACAAATCTTTTCCCAGTCCGAAAAAGCAGCAGAAAGTGTAAGACAGAACAAGAGGTAATTAAGCCAACTTACAAATACATGTTCTAAGGATTTATGGTGAAGGAAAATTTCAAGTGTTGGAATAATATACATTTTAAGACCAAACCGGGACCAGTTGCGAAAAATGCAACTTCAAGGCCTTCTGGATGGAATTGAACCCACGACCCTGCAATGCTAGTGCATTGCTCTGACCACTGAGCTACGGAAGCCGAGAGCCTAGCTCTCATTGCCAGGAGCCTAGTCACAAGTTCTGTAATAATATATAGTGGTGGTATTGAATATGCCAGTATGAAATGCCGGGATAAGATTTTGGGTATGTTAAAAGTAATATTTGGCATGTCACTCGATTAAACTACACCCAGTTG
This sequence comes from Chrysogorgia sp. JL179-B06, assembly GCA_035772405.1. NCBI lineage: Eukaryota > Metazoa > Cnidaria > Anthozoa > Scleralcyonacea > Chrysogorgiidae > Chrysogorgia > Chrysogorgia sp. JL179-B06. The sequence continues at coordinate 1,420,176 of JAYKKM010000040.1, forward strand.
TTGAAAAGTCTATCAGCATAACTCAAGATTAGTGAACATTTGTGGTTGAAACCACAAAGATACAGGCAAAGATATTTGAAGCTTTTTGTTCGGACATCATAACTTGAAGGTTACGGCCCACCCTTTAAGCCCCAGGGGTGATCAACATCTAACTTCTTCTAATAATATCAATGGTTAATCAAGATTAGAGGTAAGGAGAATGAAGAAAATGATCTCCAAAGATAAAGTATTTTTAAAACAACTTCTCCCAACTATAACTATAAGAAATGTTTGGAGACCAATAAGGAGAATTTATATGTTGATCCTGGGGCATAAAGAGTTATAATTTTGAATTTCCTTTGTTAATTCCAGAAGGATGAAAATGCCAATATAACCCGAGCTATCTTATCCAAGGAGGATGAGGGATTGGAGGTATAAATAGTACAGTACTACCAGTGTGAAATAGATATAAGTAGACCTCTTTCATAATGGCACTCAAATGAAATATTCTTGTATATTTATTTAAATTAGCCTTTATGACATTGGTTGTGTGTCTGTAGTTCCAAAGAATCTTTGCTTTGTAACAAGGCCAGAAAGGCTATTTTGCATGCATATAAAATAATATTTAGACTGGCCGGCCCGCCATTATGAAAGAGGTTTGTATAGTTATTATACAGTGTGCAATACAGGTCAATATTTAAATCATGTCGTATTTTGGCAAGCCCGTAGGATTATTCAAAATAACATAAAACTTTACAAAAAGCTATGTTCTAGCACAAATTAAAATCCAGTTACCCTACCAAAATGTCCAGAAAAATCCTGAATTTCTGTGATGTACGTATAGAGGTAAACTGTCAAATTTGAAATTTGACCAGGACATTTGAGCTTAATGATTGTCATGTATTGTGTGTCACTCCAAGCTGTGAACACTACAGCAAGGACAGTACTGTACCTGTATACAGTATATATAACACATGCATAAAGGTTTTTGGTAAGAACAATATAGTTTATTTTTACACAAGAATAACATAGATACAAGGGCCACAAAGGGAATGAGGACCCCATTGTTAAGTCATCCAACATGGCTTCTCTCATAGCTGCTGTAACTTTGCCAACCTAGGTCCGCAATATCGAGGGCAAAGGCCGTGGAATTTTTACAACTAGACCATTCAACAAAAATGAATTTATCTGTGAATACGCTGGAGAACGTATCAGTTACAAAGAAGCTAAAAAGAGAGAAAAGAAATATGAGGATGATAAAGACATTGGTTGTTATATGTATTATCTGGAGTACAATAATACAAAATATTGGTAAGAATACAAATTGTTATCATTGTAAAGTTGTTGTTGGGCGGCCGTAGCTGAAGGTAGGGGCACTGCCGCACTACTCCTATCCCTGAATTTTACAGAGGGGGGAGAACCCAGAGAAAAACACACAAAAGACAGTTGTACCTGTCGTGGCACAACTTAACGTAACGTCTCCAAACTTAGCGTAACGTCTCACAATTTAGCGCAATGTCTCCAGTGTAATGTCTCCAAATTTAGCGTATAACGTCTCATATAACGTAGAGCAATGTCTCCAAACTTAGCACAATGTCTACAAATTTAACGCAATGTCTCAAAACTTAATGCATATTAGCATAATGTCTCAGATTTGAGATTGTAAAACACAAAATCTAAACGCAGTTCATTCAACACAAAAATGTTTTACTTTCACAAAAAGTTGAGTATAATCTTCGGACAAAATGACAGACACAATTAACATTGTAACTGTCAAATCTCTAGAAATGGGATATTTGTACTGGACAATGTCCGTGACCGGCCGGTAATATCCAGGCTTGAGGAACCACACAATTTTTCTTGTTTGACCCTTGAATGATAACGGTCAGATATCCGCCATATTGGTAACGAATGTCTTCACATCTTTTACAGCATCGATGCTACCGAGGAAAATGGTACCTTTGGCAGACTATTAAATCACAGTAGATCTGGAAACTGTAAAACAAAGCTACACATTATCAAGAACAAACCTCATCTTGTCTTAGTTGCTAAAATAGATGTAGAAAGTGGAGAGGAACTTACTTATGATTATGGAGAACGCAACAAGGGAGCGATTGAATCTCATCCATGGTTGAAATCGTAACTATTTTTTACGCATGAATTCATATTAGTAACAACAAACAACTGCTTAATTCTTGGAAAAAATTCCTTTTTTATGCTCATGTTAAAATCCCTTTTCAATTTATCACAAAAAGTTTAATATAATGAAAAGGCTTAATTCTTGTACAGTATAGTAATATTAATTATTGTACTGTAATACATCAGGGTCCGAATTAGCGCTCCAAAACAACAACGTTGCGTAGCGTCGTACAACGTTGCGTAGCGTCGTACAACGTTGCGTAGCGTCGTACAACGTTGCGTAGCGTCTTACAACTTTACGTAGCGTCTTACAACTTTACGTAGCGTCGTACAACTTTACGTAGCGTCTTACAACTTTACGTAGCGTCTTACAACTTTACGTAGCGTCTTACAACTTTACGTAGCGTCTTACAACTTTACGTAGCGTCTTACAACTTTACGTAGCGTCTTACAACTTTACGCAGCGTCGTACAACGTTGCGTAGCGTCGTACAACTTTACGTAGCGTCGTACAACGTTGCGTAGCGTCTTACAACGTTGCGTAGCGTCTTACAACGTTGCGTAACGTCTTACACGTAGCGTTTTACAACGTAACGTAACGTCTTACAACGTAGTGTAACGTCTTTACAACGTAGTGTAACGTCTTACAACGTAGCCTAACATCTTAAAACGTAGTGTAACGTCTTAAAACGTAGTGTAACGTCTTAAAACGTAGTGTAATATTATTAAATCCTATAATTGACGTTTACATCACTTGCGTCGGTGAACTTGGTTACTTAAAGGTCAACTAAACCTTTTGAGGTTCTATTTTCTTCCGAACGAGATATCATCTAACTTTGTAAAAGTGAAGAAAAAAATGAATTTCATGATATAGCGCAGGATTTATTGAGGAGTATTTCTTCGGATCTCTTGTTGCACGACCGCGTTTTGAGAAGAATGGCACTATTACCGGTATGACGTCATAGTGTCATACTGGTAATAGGTTTATTGAACAAAATAATATTCCAGTGCTTGATATTTGGTTTCTCACTTATCACTAACACAAGAGTAAACAGTATTCCAAACTTCACTAACATAAAACCAAAATATACAGTATTTTCTCGCCGTATGACATCATTATGACATCACATACCGGTAGTACCAGGCTTTCTTCCAACGCGGTCGTTGTTCAACTTAGATCAGCAAAAGGGCTGAAAACTCGATCTTTAACAGATCATAAAAGCAGAACCGAGTAACCAATTTCAATTATTTCTTCGGTTTTGAATTGAACTTTTCGAATTCTAACGAAAAATAGAATAACCTCAAAAGGTTTAGTTGACCTTTAAAATCAGCTTCGCAATTCTCAGGAAAATCACTTCGCAGATTTTCGAAATTTTCACTAAAAATCGCTTCGCAATTTTGGACCGCTAATTCGGACCTTGTACATGCATGTCACTGATAGATTTATGTATCATAATGGTTTTGAATATTAACCCTATAAAAACAGCTGTCAATTTAATATTTTTATGTGCATTTAAATCTTACAAATTTACAATCCTTGTCGTTATGTTTATAATTAGGGCTAATAGAAATACACATAAAAGAATATTAAATGATGGCTATGTTTGCATAGGATCTGGCCAACAGATGTTGATACCTGTATTTATGTTAAAAACATGTGGCATTGCCAACAAACTTGGTGTTTTTGTTATATTTATTTTTCAGCTACGCATGCGCAGATCATATCCAACCTCGTACTCAGGGCATTTTGCCTCCACGGCGAAAGGTCGGCGAAAATGGCCCTGGCTTGTCATAAAACTCAATTAATTCAGCCGAGTATAATTTATTCATCTAAATCTGAATGCTGTCTTCAAATTTTACAGCAAGTTGAAGTGATAGCTTTCGCTAAATTGGATATATGCTTCTTCATACCTTTTGTAAGAGATAACCATTGATGTATGGTGGGTTATTAAGCTTGTTAGCTGCTTTTATGCCGACGAATGCTGACATGAACTGATGAACAACTCTAAAGAGCATTGGATATTTCTCAATTATTCAGATCAACAAAGTAGACAAAGACAATGGAACAAAGACCACAAAAATTATAATATCTAAACAACCAGAAATTCTGGGTGTCATGTGACCAGCCGATCCAAGGGCCATTTTCGCCACCATGGATATCAAGCTAACGTACAGTCTGCGTGTTTTGGACGATGTTTTTTAGTATAACCATAGAAAATACAGCCGGGGTTAGGAAGACACTTTAGGCTGGCGTGTTAGAAAACTCATTAATTAGGTGGGTGGGTCAGGGGTGCTAGGATTAGCATCTATGTTGTTTTCGGGTTAGTGGTTATTTGCATGGTTAAGTAGCGCCATGGTTATACTAAAAAACATCGTCCATACGTTAGCTCAATATGATCGAACCCCATGACGTAATCTGACGTCACATCTATTTCCCAGAAACTAATGACACTTCTCACCAGCCTCGTACCCCTGGTTGCCACCATAGCGGTTTGTCTGTCTCTCGCTTCTTTCATTCTTCAACCAGCGAGAAACTCTAATTCTTCGCTATCACTGGACTTTCCGATATTAAAATCACGCTTTCGTAAAAAATAAAGTTACGCTATCACAAAGCTTGTGCATGATGCGGCTTTACTTGGACGGCAATCTCGCCAAATTCGACACCATTGCTGAATCAAAGGGCTACAAACTAACTCACTTCGTTGATGGTCTCAGTGACGATATCTTCGATAGGATTAAAGACTGGCAAAACCTGCTTCAAGATCGTCTGCGGGCTGACGGAAGGAACCTCCGGGAGAAGGCCTTCGAGTTGATTGAAGATGTACACGTGACCACAGATCGAGAATGGGATGGGTACCACTGTTTTATTGGTATCAGAAATAACCATGCTGTGTTATATTTTATACCAATAGTCATGTGAAACTCACTACGACAAAACTGGTTGGCATGACTACAGCTCCTCTTACAGCATCGATGTCCTGCGAGTTCACTTGGCATAACTAGTGCACCTTTGGGAGACATTCTGCACTCAATGATTAGACTTGGAGGTCTAACATTTTTAGCAAAAAGCCTTTATCAGTGCATATGAAGCAAAGAATAATTTTGTCTTACTTGAAATAGCAATCAAATGACAAAGTACATCTTTTGAATTTTTTTGTTTCCTTGCTTCGTTTTTGAGATATTTCATGTTGATTGATATGAAAATTAAACAACTTGACGTCGCATGTGCATAACGACTTATCGGAGAAGGTTATATATCTTTGCTATCAACAGAAATCACTTGAAGATCTACATTGTTGGTGTTGTGGGAGAAACACACGCACATGCTTCCTTCAAATTAATTTGGTTAGATAATAGCAAAGACGTATAACTTCTCCAATAAGTCATTATGCTCACATGTGTTGTTTAATTTACATATCAAATAATTTGAAGGAAAGGAAAACTGCAAGATATTACTTTGTCATTTTTAAGTCTGTGTTCTTGCCATTAAGATTAATTTTTGTTTCATGTGCACATCAAAGGTTAATCATAGGAACAATATTTTATTCAACCTCGTACCCAGGCTTTTCACACGCTCGGCGGACTCGCTGAGCGTGTGAAAAGCCTGGGTACGAGGTTGTATTTTATTTAGAATGTTTTATCTGGTATATAAGGAACTAGTACTGTATATTATATTGTTATTAATCTTGCTATATGCAACAAAATATTAGCTAAAAAATTGTTCTACTAAAATGTTGTGGGCCTAAAAGTGTTTCACTTTCTGAATAGTCCCTTCAAATGAATTGTTAGACCTCGTATTTTATTTTAAAGTGCCTATGAAACGAAAATGAAGTTTGTTTTATTTGAAAGAACTTTTAAAATAATGAAGAATATTAATTTACAGCTCTGTCATATTTCACTTGGTTCTCAAGATATTTAGACTTATGTGATATTCAAATGAGATAGCTATGACGTCAAGGGGTTTGCAATACATTTTAACATATTGGAAAATCGTGTATATCTTTAAGATTATTAAACGAAATCACTTGAAACTTTGCATGTGGATACAGACAACTAAACTGAACAAGATCGTTCAAGTTTCAATGCGGCAATAGTAATAATATAGTTCCCAGACCTCTAAGTCTCTTTGTCAAGAATCTTTGTTTTCTGACATAGCTATGTGTTGCACCAAATTTAAACTTCAGTTTAGAATTGGTTAAGTCCGTAAAAAGCTGCTAAACCAGTACCAACCTGCAAATGTTTGGGATGGAAGAGAAAACAAATAATTTTATTTTGGAAATCAAGATGTCTGAAAACTAATTTGTTACCATGGCGACCATAAAACTAGAACGATGTTCGTAGCCGTGATGTTCTGTAGTATAATATATTATAACTCAGTTAGTAGCCGTGATGTTCTGTAGTATAATATATTATAACTCAGTTAGTAGCCGTGATGTTCTGTAGTATAATATATTATAACTCGGCTAGTAGCCGTGATGTTCTGTAGTATAATATATTATAACTCAGTTATAGTGATGTTCTGTAGTATAATATATTATAACTCAGTTAGTGCTTTATAACCGTCCCAGCGGTTCAGTATATAAAAAGATCCCGCTCAGTTACGAGAGCCTTGCGTAGCAGAGAAACTTAACGTCTCGTAACAATATTATGGCTTGGCTAGTACAGTAAAAACCCGCTAACAAGAACCTACCATTATTAAGAACCGCAGGCTGAAATTAAGAATTTGTTTATATATCAGAACATATAAGAATATAAGAACCTATCCCAGGCTGATTGGGTAAAATATAGGTTCTTGTTAGCGAGTTTGTAGTTGCCATAATATAGTACACTTCAGTACATTACAGGGATAGTGGAGTGAAGGTGTTGGAGGTAGTTGAAAAAAGGCCGTGAGTGAGCGTTTATTTGTGAGTGAGTGTAGGTGTTGAGGACGGTTGGGTCGAACCTTGTTAGTTTGTGGCCGTCCCATAATAATATTAAGTTAGCGGATATCTTGATAAGAAATAAAACAACGTTACACTCTTGTGACTCATGGTGGAATAAAGTTGTGCCATTCATTACGGTTAACTTTATTACCAGTTATAGAGCCTAAACATTTTTAATTTGGTAAAAAATGAAATATATTTTACAAAGAGAAGTTTTTAATTCGATATGGTTTAATAGAATAATTACCCAGAAGTGTCCCACAATAATTATCAAAGATAACTCTCTTTAAAATGAGCTCTTTCACTAAAGTGTCTCAAACACTTCGATAAAACGACACATCTTATTGAGTCATAGTCAGATAGCTTTAGATGAAATACTAAAGCCTTAAAGAATAAATAAAAATGAATGGAATATTTCCGCTAAAGTTCGAACGCCGTTATATAACACAACACATTTGAATATTATAATTAGATAAAGAATCCCACAATATTTAGCACGAGAACCTCTCGTTAACTATGGGGTCATTACCGACTGAAGTCAACTGATGCTATGGTACTGACAGTTGTTAAATGTGTTTCATAAATGCATTACGTAGCTATAGTACTTTAGTATACGGCACTGAATAGCGACAGGGTAGCGACAGTAGCCATTATGTTCTGTAGTATAATATATTATAGCTCGGCAAGTAGCCATTATGTTCTGTAGTATAATATATTATAGCTCGGCAAGTAAGCTCGGCAAGTAGCCATTATGTTCTGTACTATAATATATTATAGCTCGGCAAGTAGCCATTATGTTCCGTAGTATAATATATTATAGCTCGGCTAGTAGCCATTATGTTCTGTAGTATAATATATTATAGCTCGTCAAGTAGCCATTATGTTCCGTAGTATAATATATTATAGCTCAGCAAGTAGCCATTATGTTCCGTAGTATAATATATTATAGCTCGGCAAGAAGCCATTATGTTCCGTAGTATAATATATTATAGCTCGGCTAGTAGCTCGTCAAGTAGCCATTGTGTTCCGTAGTATAATATATTATAGCTCGGCAAGTAGCCATTATGTTCTGTAGTATAATATATTATAGCTCGGCAAGTAGCCATTATGTTCTGTAGTATAATATATTATAGCTCGGCAAGTAGCCATTATGTTCTGTAGTATAATATATTATAGCTCGGCAAGTAGCCATTATGTTCTGTAGTATAATATATTATAGCTCGGCTAGTAGCCATTATGTTCCGTAGTATAATATATTATAGCTCGGCAAGTAGCCATTATGTTCTGTAGTATAATATATTATAGCTCGGCAAGTAGCCATTATGTTCCGTAGTATAATATATTATAGCTCGGCAAGTAGCCATTATGTTCCGTAGTATAATATATTATAGCTCGGCAAGTAGCCATTATGTTCTGTAGTATAATATATTATAGCTCGGCAAGTAGCCATTATGTTCTGTAGTATAATATATTATAGCTCGGCAAGAAGCCATTATGTTCTGTAGTATAATATATTATAGCTCGGCAAGTAGCCATTATCTTCTGCAGTGTAATATATTATAGCTCGGCAAGCAGCCATTATGTTCTGTAATATAATATATTATAGCTCGGCAAGTAGCCATTATGTTCTGTAGTATAATATATTATAGCTCGGCAAGAAGCCATTATGTTATGTAGTATAATATATTATAGCTCGGCAAGTAGCCATTATGTTCTGTAGTATAATATATTATAGCTCGGCAAGAAGCCATTATGTTCCGTAATATAATATATTATAGCTCGGCAAGAAGCCATTATGTTCCGTAGTATAATATATTATAGCTCGGCAAGAAGCCATTATGTTCCGTAATATAATATATTATAGCTCGGCAAGTAGCCATTATGTTCTGTAATATAATATATTATAGCTCGGCAAGTAGCCCTTATGTTCTGCAGTATAATATATTATAGCTCGGCAAGAAGCCATTATGTTCCGTAATATAATATATTATAGCTCGGCAAGTAGCCATTATGTTCCGTAATATAATATATTATAGCTCGGCAAGTAGCGATTATGTTCTGCAGTATAATATATTATAGCTCGGCAAGAAGCCATTATGTTCTGTAGTATAATATATTATAGCTCGGCTAGTAGCCATTATGTTCCGTAATATAATATATTATAGCTCGGCAAGAAGCCATAATGTTCCGATGTATAATATATTATAGCTCGGCAAGAAGCCATTATGTTCCGTAATATAATATATTATAGCTCGGCAAGAAGCCATTATGTTCCGTAATATAATATATTATAGCTCGGCAAGTAGCCATTATGTTCTGTAATATAATATATTATAGCTCGGCAAGAAGCCATTATGTTCTGTAGTATAATATATTATAGCTCGGCTAGTAGCCATTATGTTCCGTAATATAATATATTATAGCTCGGCAAGTAGCGATTATGTTCTGCAGTATAATATATTATAGCTCGGCAAGAAGCCATTATGTTCTGTAGTATAATATATTATAGCTCGGCTAGTAGCCATTATGTTCTGTAGTATAATATATTATAGCTCGGCAAGAAGCCATTATGTTCCGATGTATAATATATTATAGCTCGGCAAGAAGCCATTATGTTCCGTAATATAATATATTATAGCTCGGCAAGTAGCCATTATGTTCCGTAATATAATATATTATAGCTCGGCAAGAAGCCATTATGTTCCGTAATATAATATATTATAGCTCGGCAAGAAGCCATTATGTTCCGTAATATAATATATTATAGCTCGGCTAGTAGCCGTAGTGTAATATATTATGGCTCGGCAAGTAGCCATTATGTTCCGTAATATAATATATTATAGCTCGGCAAGTAGCCATTATGTTCCGTAATATAATATATTATAGCTCGGCAAGAAGCCATTATGTTCCGTAATATAATATATTATAGCTCGGCAAGAAGCCATTATGTTCCGTAATATAATATATTATAGCTCGGCTAGTAGCCGTAGTGTAATATATTATGGCTCGGCAAGTAGCCATTATGTTCCGTAATATAATATATTATAGCTCGGCAAGAAGCCATTATGTTCTGTAATATAATATATTATAGCTCGGCAAGAAGCCATTATGTTCCGTAATATAATATATTATAGCTCGGCAAGTAGCCATTATGTTCCGTAATATAATATATTATAGCTCGGCAAGTAGCCCTTATGTTCTGCAGTATAATATATTATAGCTCGGCAAGAAGCCATTATGTTCCGTAATATTGTTCTGTAGTGTAATATATTATAGCTCGGCAAGTAGCCATTATGTTCCGTAATATAATATATTATAGCTCGGCAAGTAGCCATTACGTTCCGTAATATAATATATTATAGCTCGGCAAGTAGCGATTATGTTCTGCAGTATAATATATTATAGCTCGGCAAGAAGCCATTATGTTCTGTAGTATAATATATTATAGCTCGGCTAGTAGCCATTATGTTCTGTAGTATAATATATTATAGCTCGGCAAGAAGCCATTATGTTCCGATGTATAATATATTATAGCTCGGCAAGAAGCCATTATGTTCCGTAGTATAATATATTATAGCTCGGCAAGAAGCCATTATGTTCCGTAATATAATATATTATAGCTCGGCAAGAAGCCATTATGTTCTGTAATATAATATATTATAGCTCGGCAAGAAGCCATTATGTTCCGTAATATAATATATTATAGCTCGGCAAGTAGCCATTATGTTCTGTAATATAATATATTATAGCTCGGCAAGAAGCCATTATGTTCTGTAGTATAATATATTATAGCTCGGCTAGTAGCCATTATGTTCCGTAATATAATATATTATAGCTCGGCAAGTAGCGATTATGTTCTGCAGTATAATATATTATAGCTCGGCAAGAAGCCATTATGTTCTGTAGTATAATATATTATAGCTCGGCTAGTAGCCATTATGTTCTGTAGTATAATATATTATAGCTCGGCAAGAAGCCATTATGTTCCGATGTATAATATATTATAGCTCGGCAAGAAGCCATTATGTTCCGTAATATAATATATTATAGCTCGGCAAGTAGCCATTATGTTCCGTAATATAATATATTATAGCTCGGCAAGAAGCCATTATGTTCCGTAATATAATATATTATAGCTCGGCAAGAAGCCATTATGTTCCGTAATATAATATATTATAGCTCGGCTAGTAGCCGTAGTGTAATATATTATGGCTCGGCAAGTAGCCATTATGTTCCGTAATATAATATATTATAGCTCGGCAAGAAGCCATTATGTTCTGTAATATAATATATTATAGCTCGGCAAGAAGCCATTATGTTCCGTAATATAATATATTATAGCTCGGCAAGTAGCCATTATGTTCCGTAATATAATATATTATAGCTCGGCAAGTAGCCCTTATGTTCTGCAGTATAATATATTATAGCTCGGCAAGAAGCCATTATGTTCTGTAGTATAATATATTATAGCTCGGCTAGTAGCCATTATGTTCTGTAGTATAATATATTATAGCTCGGCAAGAAGCCATTATGTTCCGATGTATAATATATTATAGCTCGGCAAGAAGCCATTATGTTCCGTAGTATAATATATTATAGCTCGGCAAGAAGCCATTATGTTCCGTAATATAATATATTATAGCTCGGCAAGAAGCCATTATGTTCTGTAGTATAATGTATTATAGCTCGGCAAGAAGCCATTATGTTCAGTAATATAATATATTATAGCTCGGCAAGAAGCCATTATGTTCTGTAGTATAATATATTATAGCTCGGCAAGAAGCCATTATGTTCCGTAGTATAATATATTATAGCTCGGCAAGAAGCCATTATGTTCCGTAATATAATATATTATAGCTCGGCAAGTAGCCATTATGTTCCGTAATATAATATATTATAGCTCGGCAAGAAGCCATTATGTTCCGTAATATAATATATTATAGCTCGGCAAGTAGCCATTATGTTCTGTAATATAATAAATTATAGCTCGGCAAGAAGCCATTATGTTCTGTAGTATAATATATTATAGCTCGGCTAGTAGCCGTAGTGTAATATATTATGGCTCGGAAAGTAGCCATTATGTTCCGTAGTATACTGAAGTACAATATATTATGGCAAGGATAGTGGCCCGTAAAGGTCTTGGAGGTAGTTTAAAAAGTATCGTGAATGAGCGTTTATTTCGAGTGAAGGTGTTGGAGGTAGTTGAAAAAGGGCCGTGAGTGAGTGCGTGTTTATTTAGAGTGGGTGTTGAGGTTGGTTGTGTCAAACAGTTTGTGACCGTCCCACAATAAGATTAAGTTGGACATCTTGAGAAGAAAGAAAACAGCGTTGCATTCTTGAGACTCAAGAAGGAATAAAGTTGTTCCATTGCGGTTAACTTTATTACCAGTTAGAGCCTAAGTATTTTTAATTTGGTAAAAATGGAATATATTTTACAAAGAGATTAATTTGATGTTGTTAGAATAATTACCCAGAAGTGTCCCACAATAATTATCAAAGATAACCCTCTTTACAAATGAGTTCTTTCACTACCTTTAGATGAAATACTAAAGGTAAAAATGGAATATTTCCGCTAAAGGTCGAACGCCATTACAGAACACAAAATTTGAATATTATAATTGTTTAAAGAATCCCACAATATTTAGCACGAGAACCTCTCTTTAACTAGAGAGACATTACAGTCTTTACAGACTGAATTCAATTCACGCTATGGTACTGACAGTTGTTAAATGTGTTTCATAAATGCATTACGTAGTTGTAGTACTTTAGTATACCACGGCACTGAATAGTCACACGGTTGCATTGTTAAATGCACACCACGTAGCTATAGTAAGTGATGAGGAGGAAAGCTCCAGTAAATAGAGCTTCAACATTAAACAAAATGAAAAAGTGTAATAATACTCCAGATAAATAATCAGGTTTAATATCTTGAAAACAATTCGTACTAAAAACTTGAATATGATAATTAGTTGAAAGAATCCCACAATATTTAGCACGAGCACCTCTCTTTAACTAGAGGGTCATTACAAGTGAATTCGATTCATGCTATGGTACTGACAGTTATTAAATGTGTTTCATAAACGCATTACGTAGCTGTAGTACTTTAGTATACCACGGCACTGAATAGCCACAGGGTTGCATTTATAAATGTGCACCATGTAGCTGTAGTAAGTGACGAGGAGGAAGCTCCAGTAAATAGAGCTTCAACCTCAAACAAAATGAAAAAGTGTAATAACATATTTATCATCCTGAACGGTTTGAAAAATGTTTTTTAAATTTATATTGTCTATTATATCTTCGCTTTCTTTTTCTTTCTTTCTTTCTTCTTCTTTCTTTCTCTTCTGTGTGTTCTTCCATAGTTCCACAGACACTCGAACCCACAGGTGTGATCCAGCAGTCACACGCCTTACCGCATCCGCCACCGAAACTTGCGATGAAGACCCTCGGCTAATTGCTAATTTCCTCCTTTAAGAATAAAATTAAACAAAAAAAAAATTAAATTAAAATCACTAAAATAAACGGTTTTTAAAAGATATTGAACATTAGATGACAAGAAGTGATCAACAAGACAACATTACAGTAAAAATGTACAGGAAATGCAGCGTTTAAAGACTTTTATCGGGTTTTATAGAGTACTATAGACAGTTCAGTGAGGTGGGGTCACGGGGGGAAACTGGGGGGTGACTGGCGCGGTCACCAAGGTCGAAGCACGCCATGTTGGAGAAGAACCAACTCCCATAACTGTTATTTCTATGTCAAATTATGGCTATAAAAGAATGATTGAACGTCCGAAAAACTCTCAAAAGGAACCTAAGACGTCCAGAATGCCGAAACTGAAGTTTTGAAGAAATTCGACAAAAGACTTGGAAAAAAATGGCTTTAACAAGAGACCGCGTGGGCGAACGACAACATGGCCGGCCGAATTCTCAAAGATTGCAAACATAAAAAAATCATGATTTTACTGGTAATAGAAGTCAGCGATATAATATCTCAACTAATCTGTAAGTAAAGTATCTCAATTGGGAAACATTTGAACCCTATTTTAATTTTTAAACAAAATTTTATGTAATTCCAAATTTCAACCCAGACTAATTTGCGACATTTTGTCTGAGCTAATTAATTATTCATGTTCTTCTTGCACTGATCTGTCTTGCTTGATTTATTTATTAATTACTTTAAAAATATTATTACTCTGTTAAAATAAATTAATTCAGTTTAAATAAGTCAATTCTATTAAAATTAATAAATTCTGTTATAATAAATAAATTCTGTTATAATAAATAAATTCTGTTAAAATAAAGAAATTCTATTTTAATAAATAAATTCTATTATAATAAATCAATTGTTAAAATAAATAAATTCTGTGCTATTTTTATTACATAAATGTGAGTTCCTATTAATATGTATAGTTTAATGCAGTACTGTAGTTGACATATTTCAATGAGATCAAAGAGAATCCCATTACCTAATAAAGAACATGGTCCTTACATAATTATTTTATATTCAATTTTCAAAATGAATGGCACATTAAGTATTAAAACAAAAGCTGTTGTTATTCAAATTTGAATTGAGAGCAGACTTTGCAATTATTTATTTGGATAAAATTATAGGGATATGATGCCTTTCTATGATTAACCTAGCTAGTCTGTTTCAAAGCCCAGCAAAAAACACGATCGTTAAAATGTGTCCTATCATACAGTATTGTTTTTGAGAAACCAGTAGGATATTCTAGATTTATTTATTTATAATTTATTGAATATGTTTTTAAGAAACTAGCAGTTGTTAAGAAACTGTTTAAGAAACTAGCAGTTGTGTTTTATCACGATTAAACCACAAATGTCTATATAACCCAACTTGTTTTAGACAAAAAATGTGATAAGAAAAACATTTAATGACATTAACCTACATTGCACATAACATTCAAATTGTTTAAGTAATACAAAGACTTATAACTAATTAAATTTATAGTTCTCATTTGACAATTTGCTCAAAGACTTGAACTATATATAGCATTTTAAATAATTAATTTAGTCAACTTCTTTAACAGTTTAAAACTATGAAGGAGTATCCAACTGTTTTTTTAAACCTGATAAAACATATGCTGTGAGAAGCTGTTTAGTAATACAAAGACCATAATCTTTTTATGACAATAGCTCAAAGACATGAACTATATAAATGCATTTAAAATAATTAATTAAGTCAACTTCATTTTACTTTTTATGCAATTAATTTAAATTTTATTAATTTTAGTGACCATTTTACACTTAGCATTAATTATTTCTAATCATTATGTTATCATTATTTCCAGATTTACCTAAAAAATGGCAACACTGACCCCATGCAAGTCAACCCTAGAGACACTCAACATATAAGACACAGAGACAAGACCTATGTTAAGCCAACAAGAGAGATTACCAACAATCAATGGTAAGTTCCTATGTTTAACGCAGTAATGTAGTCAAGATATTTCAATGAGATGAGATCAAAGAGAACTCAAACATAGTCCTTATAATAATTATCTTAAAGTACCGATGCAATTCAGTTGTAAAATAACTCTTATGTTTGAAAGAACTCTTGAAACTATAAAGACTAACCATTTACAACTTTTTCATATCTCACTTCACTCTTGAGATAGTAAGATTTGTTTAATATGTAAATGATCATACTTATGACATCACAATGCATAATGACTTATTGAAAAATTCTGCATATCTTTACCATGATCACTTGGAATCGTTTGATGATTTGTATATTTGCGGTCATTGAACACATCCATGCACATGCACCTGCATTTCAAGTGATTTCATTACATAATCTCAAGGAATATATAAGTTTTTTCAATAAGTTATTATGCAGTGTGATGTCATAAGTATGATCATTTACATATCGAACAAATCTTAATATCTCGAGTGAAGTGAGATATGAAAAAGTTGTAAATAGTTAGTTCTTTCAAATACAAAAGTTATTTTACAACTGAGCATTTAAACAAAAGCTACTCTGTTTTAATTTGATTGGAGAGACTTTATCAATTATCTATTTGGACATAAAGGGATATTTCCATGATTAACCTAGGCTCTAGCTTGTTTCAAGGATATGAAAAAATACAATACTAAAATACAATAAGTATGATATGACACTTATACAGATGTAAATACAATGATCTGTAAATGTAAAGAAAACCAGTAGGATTTTAAGTTGATTTAGCAGTTGTGTTTTATTTGGATTAAAACCATGAAGGAGTATCCCATCTGGTTTTAGACCTGATAGAACATGTGCTGTGAGTTTCGTGAAAAACATTTAATGACATTAATTTTATTGTTGATGTGATAGGCTTAAAATATTGTTAAGTAATACAAAGACCATAATCATATTCTGACAATCTTTATATAAAAATTGTTATGCTCCTAACAGTGGGGGAAATGTTTGGACAATGAAAAATAATGTTATAGCTCTCATTTGACACTTTTCTCAAATATATAAACTATATAAATACATTTTAAAGAGTTAATTAAGTCAACTTCATTTTACTTTTTATATAATTAATTTAAATTTTATTAATTTAAATTTTATTAATTTTAGTGACCATTGTGCACTTGGCATTAATTATTTCTAATCATATGTTATCATTATTATCCAGATTAACCTACAAAATGGCAATATAAGAGTCACCCCATGCAGGACAACCCAACAAGCAAACCAATGGCAAGAGATATGGTCCCACGCAAGATAAGATCCCAGACAAGCAACTTCCAAGAGATATTGTCAACAATTGTGAGTTCCTGTATGTAGTAATCCATTACAAAATAACATTTTGAAAATATGTTATTGGCTAAAAGCCATGTTTCTATAACTGTATAGATACAAGGAAATTCTGCTGCCATTCCTTAAGTCAAACAAAAGCTTGCTAAAAGTTTTTAAAAGTTTAAAAAAGGTCAAATTTCTATTTCAAAATTTCATTCATGTGTTTCTTGTCAAATGAATTGCTCGTTGTATCGCAATTGAGTTGCATTCACAGCTTGCATGAATAAATATGTATAAGGTTAATTTATTAAATTAATGAAAATTAATTTAATAAACTAACCATATTCAAATGTTTTATTTTTCAAAATGTTATTTTATAAAATAAATAGAAAACCTTTTCTGTGCTTCCATACAAACTGTATGGTTGAAACAGAAAATGTTTTCTGCTTCTTAAGCATGTGATCAAAGAGGTTCCCTTACCTTTACATAACAAGTGGTCCTAACATACTTGTTCTAGTTTTTTCCATTTCTCACCTAAAACAAAATGATAGAGCACAAAAACTGTATCAATTTGGACTTGTCAAAACAATAGAAAATGTGATGATACTGTAAGAGACCCTCTTTGATGTTTGTTTAATGTTTGTTATTGGTAATTAGGTTTGAGAGCAAGAAGGGATGTGTCGGACACAGATACTCAATAAATGACGGAAAGAGCGGTTTTCTGGAGGTTTAGGCGCCCCCAGAAACGTGTTTCACCTAGTCGATATACATCGTGCACAATTAATTGAACAATTAGCACTTGTATAGTAAATCAAACACTAAAATTTATCACTCCAAGTGCATACGTATATTGATGTTTAAACTCCAGCACGCAATTAATTTCATATTGACCGTCGCTTGGATGGCTGAATGCTGTATATGACTTACGACACTCCTACCCTTTGTAAAGCTTCGTTGGGGAGCTATAGCTGTCTAATATCTTGGCCCCGACTCAGATTTCCTGCCCAAGGTTTTTCCTAAATGGTTTTCCTGGCAGGTTTTTTCTGGCCTCCCTGATATGTCAGCTGCCCAGGGTGCCGTAAATCACAATCCAGCATCTTCCATCTCAAAAAAAAACAAAAAAAAACAAAACTGGAAAAGATGGTTTCTCACGGTTATGAAGTATACATAAGAACACCTCGCTCCAGCATTAAGACCATAATTGCATTTGTACATACAGACGTAATAATCGTAAAAATTTGGCCACACTTTGCCCACGGTGAAGCACACACTCCGGTGACGCAGAGCAATAACGCTCATGTATTGATGCTTTGATGAAGGCAGTCAAAACGAGAATGAGCTAGCCTGTTTTTTGGCCAGCCTTAAGGCTTGTTGCCTTGGAATGTCCATTAGGTTAGATCCTATTGTTTGTGCACTTTTAGCAAATGTTAGGAGCAATAAGCGCGACAGACACAGGGGGTTGTATTTAGATGTTGCTTCTAATTAATCCCAATTTATCTAACTAGTTAATATAAATTGGCACTATACTATACACATCTGGTTACTTCAGCTATTCGGTTTAATCTGGTATCCGTAGTATCTGGCACATCCCTTACTATTAAGTTTTATTTATTAAGTTTTATTTATCACATTTACACACTGTGATTAATCGGGCTGATTTATGGTTTAGAGTGTTTTCACTTGATGTCATGACCACACTGCTAAGTTTGTTATATGCACAGTTTCTTCTGTGCGCAATTCTCATGGCACAACACAACAATTACCAACACCTTACATACATCAATGAACAAAACACGCACCTATGATACAAGCAAATATAGGCAAATCTTGTTACTTGACTGCGAAGATGACCGCCGCTGAGGCTGTTGAACAGTCAGTCTTTCTCAATAATGCACACACCCAGTTTGCAAACAAATATAAGCAAAGCTACCACTTTTTTACTTGACCGTGATGACCACCTCTGAGGCCACCAATCACTAACAAATATTTCTCAAGACTACATTTCTGACTTCAAACATATTCCACACCCAGTTTGCAAAGTAAGCAGTCTGTCATTTAAAGTGAAAACACTCTATTTTAATATATTAATAGAACTTATTCATAAATGGTGGTCAATTTAATATTTATTTATGTGCATATAAATTATCTCTTGTAGCCTTGTTAGAACTTAAAGGTGCCGTCCAGTCCGTTCTGCGCATGTCCACGTTTCTGTTTACATCGTTTGTTTACATTGCACTATATAAACATTGAGCATTAAGTATTGCGGATTTTTTTCACACGCTTGAGCTTTTCCGCCTAAAAAGCTGTTCTGCCTAAAAAGCTGTTCTGTTCCTAAATGTGAATAATATATCAAACTACCACTCGTGCCTTCGCCACCTTTGACAAATACTCGCTTTCGAACTGTCTCAAATCTATTCCGTTAAAGTTTGTTGACATATGGGGTCCCCAACGTTTGAAATATCACACATGCGCAGAACGGACTGGACTGCACCTTTAAGGTTACTTAGTGAAAAATACTGGTTTTATTTGGACTTAAGTCAGTCAAGGTAAGGCAACATTTGGGCTCAAAAGAGCCATCCAAATAGGAAATCTGATTGGCATAGTGGCTAGGTGGGTTAAGTTTTCTGTTCTTTTAAATTTTATTTTGGATTATTGTAATTTTTAATTATGGGGATGTGAGGACTGGTGTACACTGTAGGAATGAGTTAGCTCAAACAGATGGGATTCGTCATGTGCTGCAATAATGCCATGCGTTTTCCTCTGCAGATGGGATTCATCATGTGCTGCAATAATGCCATGCGTTTTCCTCTGCTGAGGGGGTGGTAGTGGGATGGGAGAACTGGGGTGGGGGGGGGGGGGGGGGCTGCATGATCAGGTGAAAGAGAGTGTGTGGTAAGTGTGTTGGTGGAGAAAGAGAATGAAAAGAGGGTGTGGGATAGTTAGGTAGAACAGGCAGTGAGGCAGTTAGGGCTTAGCTAGACTAGCTAGGGACTTAGCTAGGGACTAGTTGGGTAGTGGGTCTATTATAATGTAATGCATGTTTTCTGATTTGCATATGGGATTAATTTGCATGTTTCACAAATTTGCATGTTTTGGTTGCCTTTACACAAGCAATTGTGTAAGTAGTTGTTGTTATCTTTAGTCCGGCCCAGCTGACTCGCTTAGTGCTACTCCTACTTTTAGTATGAGTGGCATTAAGATAGTGCAGTTTAATTTTGTTGTATTTTAGTTTTTATCTTAGTTGCTCAAGCTAACTCACTTAGTGAGTTAGCTTGGGCAGTTTAACTTTGTTGTATTTTAGTCTTAGTGCTCCAGCTGGCTCCCTTAGTGCTACTCCTACTTTTAGTAGGAGTAGCACTAGGGGAGTCAGCTGGGGTAAGTATTTTTTTATGTATAGGAGAATTCCCATGGGAATTGAATTTTTTATTAAAGAGGAGTCATTAATTTTTGAAAATATTTATTGAAAAAAAAAATTGTAAATAGAGTAATTACAACTTGAATAAATATTTACAAAGAGAAAAACTTTTGTATTGGTGTGAATTATTGAAGAGAACATGCATTGGCTGATACTAATACACAGAAGTCAACAAGAACTGTATTTCCAAAGCAATTACTAACAACATTGTCAAGAATTTAACACCAACTCAGTAAAACACTGAGTTACTGGCATTAAACTCAGAAATGACAACAGTTATTAGTTATTGCTAAAGATGACTTGTTCTTTTTAACTCAAGTACAAGTATTATACTCAAAGAGATTAACAATTGTGCAACGACATTGGGAAAATAAACTTTGGTAAGCTGTTTTTAAAATATCACAGCAAACCATTCACAAATTATTTGCACAATTGAAATGAAAGAATATGGCTGTTGAATTATGTCTTTTTAGTTTCCACTAAGATCATTTTCAATGTTCAAAGCAATAAAATAACAAAATGGAATTCATACAGCCATAGATCTTTCTCTTTTTAACCTGACTACCGTCCATTGTCATCGAAGGATGAACACTCTCAATTAAAACATGTTCTTTGGCAATGTCAAATTGAAATGTTTCCCTGGCACATGTGACAAGATTGTATCTTAGTCAATCATTTGTCACATCAATGCATCCAGGTCTGACCAAGTGTCAATTTCAAAATAATGGTCAAAGGGGAACTGTACTAAGTCAAAAAACAAATAATATTTAAATCAAAGACCTTTGAGTGTTATGTTTAGAGATGTTAATAATTTGATGATATCAGCTCTTGCACTCGAGAAACTTGCAATCATCAGGCTTTCTGGCAATCCTAATTTTCCCCCTATTTTTTTTGTACTTTCCTACTTTTTACTAAGTTAAGTATGCCTTGATTTTCCTATTTTTCCTGTTAAAATGCTAGTTTAAAATGCTAGTTTTTTGTTTCATGAAATCTGTTTGCTTTTGTTCTGATATTACCTGTAGTATTTTCTCATGGCTTGCTATAAACCACTGAATTTTATGAAAAAATAAGGTTGAATTGTATTTTTTGTGTTTTTAAGGTTGAATTGTATTTTTTGTGTTTTTATGGTTGGATTGTATTTTTGTCATTTCAAATTAATAAAAATTCCTACTTTTCCTAAAATTTTAGTCCTACTTTCATCCTACTTTTTGCCAGAATGCCTGCAACATTTTCATTCTCATATTTTATGCTTCTGGACAGCACCATTTTAAGAGTTTGCTTGACAGCTGCTCAAAGTTGATGTACAGCAACAGTTTTCTTTTTCAATTTTGACATTACTGAGAGCAAAGAACAAAAGACAAGCACTCAATGATGTCAAAATTGAAAACTTCCATTGTACATCAACTTTCAGCCATCAAGAAAACTCTGAACAGGCAGTGGACAGAAGCATATAATACAAGAATGAAAACGTTATTTCTCGAGTACAAGATCAGATACAGTAAAACTATTAACATTTCTAAACATTATACAGTACTTAAAGGCCCTTTATTTAAAAGTTATTTGACTACAGTTCCCCCTTTAACTTTGACATTAAATTCAGAACATGTTTTCCTCAATCGTGTTCACAATATAGATGACAATGATGGTATTAATAATGGTAAAAACTAAAGAACTTTGTTCATGTTGCTGCTAGGCGGTGATACAAATATTATTCGGAAATAATTGAAAATAACAAAAATGGTCTGAATTTTCTGATTATCAATCATACTGCCATAAAACGTTTCATGCTTTTTATAAAATAATAATCATCTAGTAAAAAGTCAATTGATATTTTTATCACCTTCCCAGTAAAAATGTCTTATCACCTTTAGCAGCAAAACAAAAAACAAAGTGCTTTAATATTAAAAGTGTCCATCTCATGTTTTTTTTAATACATTTCTGATAAAAATTGCTTAATATTATCATCAACTAAAGTTTCATTAGAATTGTGAAGTTGATCGTCCAGGTTGTTGTAGTCTTGTGAAAGACTTTTGTGACTGACGTTTCAACAGCCTCAGCAGTGGTCATCTTCAGAGTCAAGTAAAGCACGTTTGTCAGTTTTGCCTATATACAGTACATGCACGTCTGCTTCACTACGCATTGTTAATGTTTGTTTGTATCATACCGGTAATTAGTGTGAATTGCATCATGCATAATTGGTGTGAGTTGCATCATTGTTTGTTGGTGTGTGTGAAGAAGTCTTTTGTAATGTGTTGGTAATTGTCATGATCTATTAATTATTTTATCTGCCAAGTTGGTACACCAACTTTCTAATGTTAGCCCCTTAGTTGCTGTTTATAGTTGGTACTAAAGGCAATACATTGAACCAAGTCCAAGTCAATGTTGTGTTTCATTTGTATGAAGTGTTCAGTAATGTGATTAGTTCTCTTCCTATTTCTAAAAGCTTGTTTGTGTTCAGTTAGACATGCAGCTGGTGCAGGTTTCTGCTGGTCTCACCAATATAAGTGTCCTGGCAGTCTGCACATTTTATCTTGTAAATCATGAGGTGGTTCTTTGTCTTTTACATTTAGTAAGTATATGTTACAAAATGGTCATAGGTTTGTGGGTTACATATATGTTGCAAGGTCATAAAATAATATGTGCAATAGTTTCTGATGTACGTTTAATGTATGATGCTATCCCAGTTGTATTGTTGTTGGTCTTATTGTTTTTGTGGTTGTTCAGTTCAACAAAGTTAGTATTCAGGGTTCGAATTAGCGCTCCAAAACAGCTTCGAATTTTTCTTTAGCCACAATGTAGCGTAACATCTCCCAACGTAGCGTAGTGTCTTACAACGTAGCGTAACGTCTTACAACGTAGCGTAACATCTCCCAACGTTG
The DNA here is from genome assembly GCA_035772405.1 of Chrysogorgia sp. JL179-B06. Lineage (NCBI taxonomy): Eukaryota > Metazoa > Cnidaria > Anthozoa > Scleralcyonacea > Chrysogorgiidae > Chrysogorgia > Chrysogorgia sp. JL179-B06. The sequence goes on from JAYKKM010000040.1 coordinate 1,443,250, forward strand.
CGTAGTGTCTTACAACGTTGCGTAACGTCTTACAACGTACTGTAGCATAACGTCTTTCCACGTAGCATAACGTAACGTCTTACAACTTTACGCAGCGTCGTACAACGTTGCGACTTGCGTAGCGTCTTATAACGTTGTGTAGCGTCGGTGAACTTGGTTACTTAAAATCAGCTTCGCAATTCTCAGAAAAATCACATCGCAGATTTTCGAAATTTTCGCTAATTCGGACCTTGGTATTGTGGTTGATTTGGGAAACATGTGCCAAAGAGGTTCCTTTTTGTTGTGTATAGTTTTGAGTGAACTACAAATAAGTTGTGCTTGTCTTGATGGTTGTTGCTTTGTATAGTATACCGTTGGGTTGTAGGATGATTCATCCAGCAGTCTATCACTAATCAGTGTGTGTTGGTTCTCTGTAAACACTAGTCCTTAGTTTGTTCTTGTCACATGTTGCCAAACATTCTCCTCAGTCCTCAACTTATTTGGCAAAACCAAAAGGGTAATATTTGTTTGTAAGTTGTGAGGGCATGTTCCTCTATGGATTGCATCACAATCTTAGCAACCAGACTGGAGATCCCATAGCGGTCCCACGCAACTGTTTGCAGTGTGTGCCGTTGTCCTGGAAATGTTGTCAGTGGGTAAAGGAAATGCATCTCAGTACTTTTTGTTTGTGTTTCGTTAAGTAATATGTTGTCACATAAGGTATCTAGTGTGGTGGAAGACACCCTATTCGTTTGTTTTGGAAGTCTGTCCAGTTCTGTTGGATAGTTTGTGTGAAATCGTACTGCTTTAGTTGGTTTACTAATCAGAGGAAGTGACATCAACCCAGGGATGCACAAAAACATTGTAGAGTGATTCAACAGTGAAATACAAAGAGAGTTTGCTCTGACCCTCGACCTGTTTAGAAAAAAAATTGTTCAATTCGCAAACTGTCTTTGTATTTCAATGTTGAATCAATCACTATGCAATGTCTTTGTTTGTCCCTGAGTTGACGTCACTTCTCATGAATAGTAAACCAATGTTAGCTGATGATAATATTAAGCAATTTTATCAAAAAGTGCCAAAGATTATAAATGTATAGACCTCTTTCATAATGGCTGCCATTTTAAATATTCTTTTATGTACATATAAATTAGCCTTTATAACGTTGTTAGGAAGAAAAGAATCTTTTGAATTGCCGAAACACAAACAAGGCCCTAAAGGCTAATTAAGATGCACAAAAAGGAATATTCAAATTGGACACCATTATGAAAGAGGTCTATAGAAAGCCCAAACACAAGATAGACACTTTACCAAAAACAAAGTTGTGTTATCCAAAGAACTAAAGATAATGGACGGATATAGAGTAGAGTATTGGATTTTATGCACATTCTGAATTTTTTAAATTAAAAATTCATTTTGTCTAAAATTCTTGCTAACATATACAGTAAGCTGGTTCATCATAAGTATATAATTAAAATAACATTTAACCTGCTTTTTTAAACTATAAACTATAAATTAGTTCTAATCAGGTTTTCCAGTTGCAAACTTCTAAATTTATACTATTATACAATATTATACACTATTTTTAGGAAGTTCACAATGTCTTTAGGTAATATATTTTTATAGTTGGGAAATAATTATTTTATTTAAATGTTAAAGTGCCCATAACCTCAAAATGTTTTATTGTCTTGTTTGGAAGAACTTTTAAAATGATAAAGTAACTTCTTTTGAAGATTTTCGTTTCTTTGCATTCTTTTTGAGATATATCAGTTTGTTTGATATGCAAATGTCTGGAATTTCGTCACACATGCATAATGACTTATTGGAGAAATGTGTATATTTCTTTCATTCTCGAACGAAATCCTTTAAAATCAAGAAGTTTGGTTATTGTGGGAGAAACGCACACACGTGTTATTCACACTTTAGTGTTTTTATTTCATGAACGCAAAGATATATAACATTCTCTGATAACTCATTATGCATGTGTGACGAAATTCCAGATATTTGCATATCAAACAAACTGATATATCTCACAAAGAAAGCGAAGAAGTGAAAATCTTCAAACGAAGTTACTTTATCATTTTAAAAGTTCTTCCAAATAAGACAATAAAAAACTTTGAGGTGAGGGGCACATATCTATGTTCTTATATTCTCTTAACTGAACTTAATTAACTAAAAATTAGTTCTAATATTTTTTTTGGTTGCAAACTGCAAAATGTTTATTACACATTTATAATATTATAGTGTTCTTAGGAAGTTCACAATGTCTTTAGGTAATACGTCTTTACACTGCAGTAGTTAGGAAATAATTTATTCACAATAATGCACAAGTATTATCTAGAAAGAGAATCCTTTGACATTGACGTTTTTCGCATAAATGGTAATAAATACAATTTGTTTATCATTCTTATGGTAATCTTACATGCCTGCCTGCCTACCCTTCACTGACATTTTCTCAGTAAGGTCTATAGTAGTAAGGCTTTTAGCTTTCAATTAATTATAGTTTATAATGTTCATAGCAGTTGTGTTTTAAGAGATACCTCTGTGAAAAGGATTGTGGGGAGAATGGATTTGGAAAGTTCTTTGGATAATACAACTATTAATGTCAGGTTAAATCTCTTCTAAGTATAATTACTTACTGTACCTGTTGAAAAGACAGTCTGCAACAGCCAGGACAACCTGTTCTCTTACATTACGAATACACACCCAATACAAGGAAAGACAATGATTTGAGATAACAAAAAAACCAAACTTGTAATCGCACATGCAGGCATTCACATGTACATACTACGTAGAGCAAAAATCTGTTTGATGGATTGCAATAACCCTACTCAGTTGTGTATAACAATAGTGTTATAATGTAGCATAAAGTCTTCCAACACAGTGTAAAGTCTTCCAACACAGTGTAAAGTCTTCCAACACAGTGTAAAGTCTTCCAACACAGTGTAAAGTCTTCCAACACAGTGTAAAGTCTTCCAACACAGTGTAAAGTCTTCCAATGTAGTGTAAAGTCTTCCAACACAGTGTAAAGTCTTCCAATGTAGTGTAAAGTCTTCCAATGTAGTGTAAAGTTTTCCAACACAGTGTAAAGACTTCAAATGAGTGTAAAGTCTTCCAATGTAGTGTAAAGTCTTCCAACACAGTGTAAAGTCTTACACAACGTAGTGTAAAGTTAGAAGTTGATCGTCCAGGTTGTTGTTGTCCTGAGAAAGATGTTTCCACATCCTCAGCAGTGGTTATCTTCAGAGTCAAGTGAAGTGCAAGTCAGATATACGTCTTGTTCATTTCGTCATTGTTTGTTTGTGTAATAATTATTGTCAGTGGGTGTTGTGTTGTGTCGTTGGTCGACCTAGTGTTCGTTGGTGCCCCATTATAGTCTTCCAACGTAATGTGGAAGTCTTCCAGCACAGTGTAAAGTCTTCCAGCACAGTGTAAAGTTTTCTAACATACATGTAGTGCAGGGTATTCCAACATAATGTGAAGTCTTACAACGTAAAGTCTTCCAATGTAATGTAAAGTCTTCCAATGTAATGTAAAGTCTTCCTGACACAATGTAATGAAGTCTTCCAATGTAATGTAAAGTCTTCCAATGTAATGTAAAGTCTTCCAATGTAATGTAAAGTCTTCCAATGTAATGTAAAGTCTTCCTGACATAACGCAAAGTCTTCCAATGTAATGTAAAGTCTTCCTGACATAACGCAAAGTCTTCCAATGTAATGTAAAGTCTTCCTGACATAACGCAAAGTCTTCCAATGTAATGTAAAGTCTTCCAATGTAATGTAAAGTCTTCCAATGTAATGTAAAGTCTTCCTGACATAACGCAAAGTCTTCCAATGTAATGTAAAGTCTTCCAATGTAATGTAAAGTCTTCCAATGTAATGTAAAGTCTTCCAATGTAATGTAAAGTCTTCCAATGTAATGTAAAGTCTTCCAATGTAATGTAAAGTCTTCCTGACATAATGCAAAGTCTTCCAATGTAATGTAAAGTCTTTCAATGTAATGTAAAGTCTTCCAATGTAATGTAAAGTCTTCCAGACATAATGCAAAGTCTTCCAATGTAATGTCTTCCAATGTAATGTAAAGTCTTCCAGACATAATGTAAAGTCTTCCAGACATAATGCAAAGTCTTCCAATGTAATGTAAAGTCTTCCAATGTAATGTAAAGTCTTCCTGACAAAATGCAAAGTCTTCCAATGTAATGTAAAGTCTTCCAATGTAATGTAAAGTCTTCCTGGCATAATGCAAAGTCTTCCAATGTAGCTTAAAGTCTTCCAATGTTTTTGTAATGTCTTAGTGTAAAGTGTGGTAACATCCAATTAATACAATTTGCATTGTTCTATAACTAAGTTCTCAATGGTTTTAGGGGTTCTCAAATCATTGTCCACTCCTTTGATGCATAGTGGAACATGGATTAAGTCAAACTTGTAAGATGTTGGGATAAATTCAGTACTTTTAGGGAAAAAAGCTGAAAGTGATGTGTAGTGAAAAGGGAAAATCGATAAGGAATATAATTGGCCATGTGGAATGTGAAAGTGATCAAGTGTAAGGTGTACAAGAGATACATTGAAGCCAGGCCTCGAAATAATTCTTGAAAGTATACCGGTCACCATGACCGGTAAATATTTAAATTTACCGGTCACAGACGATTTTTGCCAGTCATTTTTTGTTTTTTTTATTATTTTTATTTGAGCAATTGGGCCTATTTTATAAGTGTACTTGTGCAGGTAAGTTTACAGATAATCATTCTCAAGAAAATGCTTATTTTCTTGGCAAGAAAAAGATGAAAAACAGTCAAGTACGGTTAAAATATTTCATCCCTTTGATGCGTTCCTCGTGCAAATTTTCCGTCGATATCATACGACAGCCACAAGTTTCCCTCATAAGATTAGTTTTCCAACTTTTTTCGACAGTTTCAAGAGCAACTGTTCGTTCTGAGGTTATGTTAACTTCAGTAGCGGGTCATCTGGCATCTTTGGCTAATTCTTGCCTACTTGTTTCACGTGCAGGTGGTCGTTGTCGGTTTTTTAGCAATTTCACTGTGTGTTAGTTGTGGTCTTTTTGCGCTTGGTTTTTGTTCCCGGTTTTCATTTTCTTCTGTGGCAGTGGCTGACATTTCGCAGGTGAGAATTGATTCGCATTTCCCGTTGGACAGATTTGGCATTTCCCAACCCGATAATTTTCTTCGCTATAGTCAAGATCGTCTTCGCTAGTGCAGGGCACAGAACACACATTACAAATGGTAACCGCACAACTTACGCACAAAAATTTGGTGTTTGGACGATGATAAACAGAACAATTGTTCGCCATAGCGTCAGCAGATTGCTGTTCAGCCTCTGTGCCACGAGCACAAATGCAATTTGAGTTGCAAGCTATAAAATAGTATGCTGTGGGCGCTATATGCCTGCAATGTTTTGAGAAGCGAAACTTCCATTTATTCCCCCAAACGAAACACAAGCAATCGTTCAGACTTGAGGCGCAAAAACCTGCTCTTATACACGTTTTTTATTAAAAAAGCATTTACCGGTCATACGTGTCCGGTACTTGACAATATTTACGGGCAAACCGAAAAATTTATTGGTCAATGACTGGCACTTATTTCAAGGCTGAGTGTAGTGTGAACGGTTGTTTGAGAGAGTCAATGGTGGTGAGTTACAGGTGTCCAAGATGTAAACATGGAGAGGAATTGGGGAGTGGCTTTATGCAAAGGAGCAACTGAATTTTGCTGTCTGGGTGACATGATAAATGCCAGTGGTGGAGCAGATGCAGCAGTGATGGCAAGGAGTAGAATTGGATGAAAAAAGTTTAGGGGGCAGTCACCCATTCTGACTGCAAGAGGTATGTCTTTATGATCTGATTCTATGGTGGATAAAGGATGATTTGATGGAATGGACCTCGATGAGGATGGTCAGGTGAATGAGTGGTGTATCCCTGAAGGAGGACATGACTACCAATAGTAATGATGGAGATAATGGGTATTGAAAAGATAGGTGAAGTACTGAGGAGAGCAATATTGAGGTGGTTTGGGCATGTGGAAAGGAAGAACAATGACAATTGGGTGAAGAGATGTGCAAAGATGGAGGTGGAGGGGTTAGCTACAAGAGGATGACCAAAGATCATGGAAGAAGACAGGGCATGAGGACATGTGGGATACTAGGGTTCAGGAAGACAAGAGATGTTGGAAGCTGAAGACAATGGCAAGGGCAAACCCCAACATAAGCAGTGTCAGTTTACTTTTAGAAGTTTGAAATTTTAGAAAGAAGTATCTTATTTAGTTTAACATAATATATCCATGTTCCACTTTACATTATTAAAAAATTCAACAACCCAAAAATTAATATTTACAGTAATAACAACAACTACCAACTCGATTAGTTGAAACATGCAAATTAAGTTATGTGTTTTATTATAACAATGCATGACAAAATTACGGCATTCTGATTGGTCAAGAGGAACGCAATTATTATGTTAATTGCACTCAAGAGGGAAATTAATGTTACCATGGCAAAAAATGGCTGTCATATGCAATGGATTTGTTTTAAATCATTTCCTAGGGCTTGTGCCTTGTGTTATGCTAGTAATCGAAAATTCTCTAAAACATGAATGCAATCTGAGAAAATTTGGAGTGAAGTTTTCCCATTGTTCTTAATGGGAAAGACATTTATAAAGGTGTGAATGCAAAGCATAATCTGAGTACCATATTATCTGACCAGTAAAGTACCAACCACCCACCTTTCTAATTTTCATGAAAACAAGGGGGTGTGCTGTTATGCAAGCAGTTGCCCTGACACAAGCAGTGCGATGGGCATTTACATTAGCAATGGGCACTTACATTAGCAATGGGCACTTACATGAGCAATGGGCACTTACATGAGCAATGGGCACTTACATGAGCAATGGGCACTTATGCAAGCAATGAGCGTTTACGAGAGCGATCGGCACTTAAATGCAAGCAATGAGCATTTACACATGAGTAATGGGCACCTTATGCAAGCAATGAGCGTTTACGAGAGCGATCGGCACTTAAATGCAAGCAATGAGCATTTACACATGAGTAATGGGCACCTTATGCAAGCAATGAGCGTTTACGAGAGCGATCGGCACTTAAATGCAAGCAATGAGCGTTTACATGAGCAATGGGCACTTATGCAAGTAATGGGCATTACAAGAGCAATGGGCACTTATGCAAGAACATGAACACTTGTATGTCTGTATCAAAATTTGTTAATTTAATATTTTGATTGGTTGAAAGCAATGCAGACCTATGCAAAGACACCACACAAATATTGAGCAAATATTTTAAAATAGACACTAGAAATTACTTTTTTAGAAACAGGTTATGGGCGCTTGCATCCGAACACTGTGTGTATTATGTAGTAAATTAAGTTTGCTTTTTTGGTTGTGTTTAGTCATTTTCATGAAATTTTCTTGTCAATAAATGAATCAGGGTCTCTGTGAGATAGCATAATCTAGTTATTGTTTGTGGTTCTATGGGTGACAAACCTTCAGATAAAAATTTGTAGAATTGGGCAATGTAATTTTGTCATGCATGATAATAAATAAGTAATTATATGATTTTGCTTGTGCAATTAAGGATTTACAATAGTACTCATGATATTGGAAAATTACACTTGCATAATGCCTTGTACAATTTTGGCAAATATTACTTGTGGTGTAAATCCTTGGGGAAAAGAACAGTGCCAGAAACTGCTGTGTCTCAGTAGCACAGTGGTCGTGGCACTGGTACGTTGTCAGTAGACCAGAGACCATGGGTTCAATTCCCAGTTGGGGCAGTTAAATTTTCAAAATATTATTCTAAATTAAATAAATCCTCTCTCCCTTAAACAAATCCTTAATTGCACTTGCTATCATATGATTACCTATAGAAATTGTATTTTCTAATGACTGACAATACTGATGTAAATTTAAAAAAAAGAAAACTTATAACAGGAAAGAACATGGTATAAATCAACAAGAATAGTTCAAATTAACCAAATCTAATGTAATGAATAAATTAGTACACAACAGAAAAGGTCTTTGATCTTTCATTAAATTACTTTGTCAAAATAATATGGGTTAACAATCTGCAATATCCTTTAAATGATTTTAATACTTTAAATAATTTGTTATTTTTGAAACTCTCAAAGAGTTTTTATTCTATTCTTTTTAATATGCAACATCAGTTTTCTCAATCACATGGAAAATACCTTTAGGTAACATTAAATGTATATTTACCAGAGTAACATCTCAACTGTGTTCAATAATTTTGATCACTGGTAAGAAGCTTGACCAAGTTACAGGTAATCGATGTTGAGCATTGTGGTCACTACCCAAAATACAGAAGAAGAAAGTTGTTAGGATTTTAGGCCTATACTACAGGTATCTACAGTATAATTGAGAAATATATTAAGTGAACTTACTCAATGTGTTAAAAAATTAATCATTCATTTGTTGCATCTAGCCATGAACTGATTAACAATCTAAAATCAGGAAGTAATATAAAAGTTATAGAAATACTGTGAAACAGACATTCTAAAGTATCATGCAAAATATAGGATGCTCAGGTCAAATACTTGGGTGACATTTGATCTTTTAGGGATCATGACCCAGGTTAAGACCACATCACACTACACAATGATAACAATACAATAAGAATACATAAAAATTATAAACCTACAGTATGAAATGTATGTTACTACATTGGTGATATTGTTATTGTTGTAACATACATTTTATAGGTAAACAATTTTTATGTATTGTTATCGTATTGTCATTATTGTGTAGTGTGACCAGGCCTTTAGCCCCAGTTTATCTCAGTTGCATAATTGTTTGCTATAATGTTTTGGTGAAATTTTTGGGAAAAATTTTTGTGGCCATGAAGATAACCTGTTATCATGCCATTTTTATCTTATCTAGACTATAGGAAAAAATTGTACAGAAAAGCTGTTGTAGGGAACAAGTCATTTTCCAGTGAAATTTTTAAAAGCTGCCCGTGCAAAATGGCAACTGAAAATTTGGTATCAGTTATGCATTTACAAACTTTCCAGTCTGGGAAGTGTGCAATGTTTGGCCAAAAATATCTAGGATGAGCACTTCCAATACTACCCTACAGACTTGGTTATGGCACCAGAGAGAATAGTTTTTTTGTTGCATACAATGTTTTGTAGTTATTAAGACTGACCAAGGTAGTTAAATATGCATCTGTTGACCTCACTCGTGTCTCACCAATTTTGAGAAATCCAAAATTAAACCTTTCAAGAATATATTCCCATTAGAAACATCTTAGAACATTTCTTATAGTATGAATTCACGTTTTAACACTTCAATGGTTTCAAAGTACTGTAGTCAGATATTCTCAAAAACATTTTACCAACGAGGTGCTGAGACACGAGTTCAGACCTCACGTTCAAAATTTAAATATTCATTTTTAATCATTTTTCGTGCTTCAACCGCATAAAAACAACATTCATTGGAACAAACATGCAGTTATGTCTAAACTTCATCTAGTTTAATAAGCACAGTAAGTTAATAATACCTTTAAAATCTGTTAAAATAGAGCACGAAGACAGCAAGAATTTTCAAAATCTTCCGCCATTGACATTTCATAATCACGTGCGAAGAACTAATACAACGCATGCGCTATACGAAAGGTGTCGGAGTTTGTCGGAGATGCAACGGCATTTCCCGAAGGATATATATTATCATAATTATACAATTGAATTGAAAATAAAAAGCCGAACTGAATACAAATATAATAATTTTGAGAAAATATTTATGACAAAAGGTACATAAACTTTCATTCGAAAAATCGAGAGTACAGGCCCTGATTTTTCACGACAGTTCAGTGAAAAATCACCATCATCCACCGTCATTAGACATCATCTACCGTCATTAACCATCATCCACCGTCATTAGACATCATCCACCGTCATTGACCATCATCCACCGTCATTAGACATCATCCACCGTCATTGACCATCATCATCCACCGTCATTAGACATCATCCACCGTCATTAGACATCATCCACCGTCATTAGACATCATCCACCGTCATTAGACATCATCCACCGTCATTAGACATCATCCACCGTCATTAGACATCATCCACCGTCATTGACCATCATCCACCGTCATTAGACATCATCCACCGTCATTAGACATCATCCACCGTCATTATACATCATCCACCGTCATTAGACATCATCCACCGTCATTGCCCATCATCCCTCATTAGACATCATCCACCGTCATTAACCATCATCCACCGTCATTAGACATCATCCACCGTCATTAGCCATCATCCACCGTCATTAGACATCATCCACCGTCATTAACCATCATCCACCGTCATTAGACATCATCCACCGTCATTGACCATCATCCACTGTCATTAACCATCATTAACCATCATCCACCGTCATTGACCGTCAATTGTCATTAGACATCCACTCATTAGACAAAAGGCACTGGGAACGAGTCTAATGACTTATCCTAACCCAACCCTAACCGTAGCTAACCCTAACCTGACCAAAAATAAAGACCAGACAAAAATAGTAAGGCCATAAAATATGCGAATGAAAACGTTATTTCTTCTAATACAATAGCAGATATCAACTGTTAACATTTCTAAACATTACACATGTTTTAAGTTCACAAAGCATTATGGTTAAATGTACAGCCGTCATTTCCCCTTTTTTCGCAGACGGTAGGTAATACAGAAAGAAACAATTGTTTTAAACACAAAGCTAATATAATTTCTTTTGTTAATTTAATATATTTTGTAAATAATGATGATACCACAGTTACAACAGTTTGTATATTTCTCCATGTTTTAAAAATTCGTTTGGTTAAAAAAAGACGTAAGGAATACACAGCAAGGAATGCTTCAATACAGTTGACAGTATTCTTGTAACTTTTTCTCACTGATATGCTCCCGCAGGTCTTCGTATGTCATTCCATCAATGTCGTTAAACATTTATTATAGGGCAGAGCTCATTTTCAGGTTCGTAATAATAACGCAAGCTGATTGGTCCGAATACGATACCTCCAGCCAATAGGCTGCGAGCGAAGTACGCTTTTTCCGAATAAGTAAACGGCAACATCTTAGGTACGAAAACAGCGTTAAAACCCGAAGAAAATGAACCCAAAACCATATAATAAATTACTTATTAACCTCGTTTGCTTCTGGTGTGTACAGGTAAGTATTTGCCTTCGGGTTTTTTGTAAGAAAATCTCCGATAAAAACGTTCTTCGTGCACACCTCTCGCTGAAGGTTAATAAGTTTGTAATAATTACAAAAAGTAGTCGATAACTGGTCTCTTGGTTGGTATCCCTCGCACATCCTGATATAAAAAAAGAAAACAATGCTAGTTTAGATTGATTAGGTTTAGGTTTAATCACGTTATTGCCATATTGATGGTAACAAGTGGCTGAACAGAGCAGTAAAGCCCCAATTGATATCAGCTACCGAGTAAAACGTGTTGTGCTGCGTAGACAGTGTAGAAATACAAATCAAATATCTAAAGAGGTTGGTGTAGGGTCGAAATAGTACATGAATCCAGATTGAGTTTCATTCCAGATTGAACTCATACCGGTTCTGTTAAAATCCCTTTTGGTGTTTACATGAATCCGGAATGAGAGATGCAGCTCAATCCGGATTGAGTTCATTCCGGTTCTCATTCCGGATATAATTTTAAAATATGTAAAATAATTCATGAAAACCTGAGGAGCGGCTTCAAAGATGGTGAATTCTCGTTGAAGGTTTTCATCCAGTTGAAGAATTGCAGCGACATTCCCACACCTGAAAAATAACAAAACGTTTCGGGTTTCGTTTTACACCAGGGAGCTTAACATGTATAGGGTTGCAGCTATACGTAACCAGGGTAGAAATGAGAAACTGATCCATTGAGACACGCGGTCAGAACATCATCTCATCTATGTCGACCTCGAGGACGAACTCCAGCAACAAATGTTTTCCAGGTGTCACGATCTTTCATAGCCTTTACAAACAACCAACATCTTCGCGACAAGTGTCGTACAGAAGGGTGTCGACGAAGGTTGTCTTTCTCCTGCTTCTGTTCACAGTCCTGAACTTCGGCTGCCACAGAACCAGCCTTGAAGCTATCTTCTCGGGGTGTCTAACTCAGTGACCTGCGAGACGACGACGTTGCCTGACCTTCGTTGAAACTGCAGGAAGGTTGCCATAGAGCTTCTCGTTTGTCATGCAATGTTGTTTCCATGAGACGTTGAGCACCATCCTTAGCATTCTGGTGTAACAACCATCGAGTCTTTTCTGCATGGACTTGTTGACTGTCCATGTCTCCGCTCCGTAGAGAAGAACAGATTCTACCGTTGCAAGAAACAGTCTAATTTTTAGCTTTCTTGACAGATTTGATTTTCAAATCTTGCTCAGTTTGTGGCACGCAGTCCAAGCTAATGCCTTTCGGACAGAGAAGTCTTTCTCTGTGCTTTGCGTGTAGGAGCCGAGATATTTAAAATTTTCCACAACTTTAATGTTCTCTGCGCTCCTATATTCAGAGCCGTTCGTTTCCCCAATCTCTACCAGGTTCGTGCAACTTGTTACGTAATGCCGTTGCAATATCTCACGTTTGGGGATTTTACAGGGTCTTCCTTAGCAAAATCATAATATATCTTGTCAGCCGAAAATTTCATCTTCATAGACATTTTTGCTGTTAAAGTTATCGAATGTGATGTCACAAGAGGCATTTTTGTGGCAAGTAACAAAAGAAAACTGGTTTGGAATGCCTCTTGTGACATCACATCTGGTAACTTTGACAGCGAAAAACTCCATGAAGATGAAATTTTTGGCTGATTACACCGGACAACCTCTCCTTACCGATAGCAATAGTTTGGTGCTGACCACACAGTAAGGACTGTCTCATTAAAATGCCATTTATATCCTTCCATTACCAGTTGATGAGCACGGCAAATGATATCAATATCGTTAGTTGAATTGAACTACAACAAACACACGAAGAGAAATAAAAAAACATTGATGCAACCACGTCGATCCTGGATTGTAGGTATGAAGAAATTTGGCATTAAACATTAAGATAGATATGCTTTCCTATATTCAATCCCCGCTGGATTATTGATTGACATATGCGTGGCACTCGTATCATAAGAGAAAACCCAATATGTTATACTGGCATGAATATTTAGACATTTTCAAAATAACACATGGATTAATTAACCTAAAATCTTCCGTCCTTCCCGTTATCCGTACTTCCAGACCAACTAGATCTTCTAAATGGTAACACAGCTAAATTTATCATTCGTCAATCTAAAACAACTACCTATCAAAAATCCTTACTCATCAGAACCTGCCGAATTTGGAACTATCTTGCCGATAAACTGGACCTCACAAATATCTTAAATCCTTTAAATTAGTTACGCTTATAAGTATTATTTTTCATCTTTGATAACTTGTTATAATTGTGAAGATCCTCGTACGTTCAAATCTATTTGTCTCAAATGTAACTCTGTTCGTAGTCTCCCTGGTCTAATTTCTTGTAGTATGTAATATTCATATTGCAGTGTGATATATTTTTTTCTATAGTTAACATTCTACCTTTTGTATACGTCTAAGTTTTTAAAGCCCACAGTAATTGGCTAACGCTGTTGTGGATCCCCTGCCATTGTTAAAATTATTTGTAAAATTATTTGTAAAAAATAAATAAAAACTATGCTATTTTGGTAGCAAAAATAGAAACCTGTGAGACAACATCACTTCCAAACAGATAGCCAGCACCACGAGGACTTACACCCCAACCTTGATTATCTAAAGGAAATAAAGTCACGATTGTCATCTTGATGTACAGTATGTGATGAACATCTATCTTCTCCTAATAATATCAATAGTTAACCAAGCATAGAGGTAATGAGAATAAAGAAAATGATCACCAAAACTGACATGTTTTTAAAACAACTTCTCCCAACTAGTACTATAGGAAATGTTTGGAGACCAATAAGGAGAATTTGGATGTTGATAGTGGGTGATGAGGGTCTCTCAAAATTTGTAGCTCTGTTTACCTTCTGGGTCTGACCAGAGCAGATCACACATAGGGCCATCATGGGGAACTTCTTGCTTTCTATCAATGGAACGAATCTAACACGAAAAAAAGTAATTATTCTATCAAAGTGAATACTCTAAAAGGTCAGTGTACTGGTACTGTTGAAATTATAAAGTGCCTATGAAACGAAACATACAACTTTGTTTCTATGACCCACTTTGGTACTTTGTGATGCGCTGGATATTATGGTGCTATCGGTTTTTCAATCACGGTACGGGAAAGTGCTTTTATCGACGTTCAAACATCGCTATTTTGATAGAAAAAATGTCCGGAGTCTTGACATCACACATTAGAGTCGTCTTATTGTGGTGCTTGAATGCTTATAGCTGTGGAAATATTACTGATGTTTGAGTCAACTTCTTCCTCTGAAAGCGAGATCAGTAATGATTTTTTCATCTCTGGAATCTATGCCGACTCTAACGTGTGACGTTAAAGAGGAGATTTGATCGTGCGAAGGTGGGACAAAATTGGTGTAATTTTTCCACTTTTACATAAAAAATAAAGCACTTTCCTTTGTCGTAATTGAAAAACCGATACCACCATAAGATTCAGCGCATCAAGAAGTAACAAAATAGGTCATCAAAACAGACTTGAATTTTTCGTTTCATAGTCACTTCAAGTCTTCAAGTGCATGTCTAACATATTGAGTCAATCAAGCCTGGAAATAATTATTTTTGCTGTACCTGTCAGAATGACCAGCACAAATGAATTTGTAACGGACACACACAAGATTGTATACCTGTCACCTTACTTAGCGTAACGTCTCTAGACTTAGTGTAACGTCTCACAACTTAGCACAATATTTCCAACCTTAGCGTAACGTCTCATAACTTATAGCGTAATGTCTTATGTCTCCAAAGTTAGAGTAATGTCTCCAAAGTTAGCACAATGTCGCCAAACTTAGCGTAACGTACTAACGTCTCATATAAACATAGCGCAATGAATCCAAATTTAGCGCAATATCTCTCAACTGAGATTGTACAACACGAAATCTAAACGCAGGCCATTCAACACAAAAATGTTTTACTTTGTTGAGTATAATCTTCGGACAAGATGAGAATCGGACAAAATGACAGACACAATTAATCTTGTAACTGTCAAATCTCTAGAAATGGAATATTTGTACCGGACAATGTCCGTGACCGCGGCCGCTAATATCCAGGCTTGGTATTGAGCAAAGGGTGCAACCTCGTACCCAGGGTCTTATCTCCGCCACGCCCTCCCCCCCCCCCCCCGCGGCGAGCGGAGATAAGGCCCTGGGAACGAGGTTGCAAAGGGTGTTCACTCAAAATGTTAGCCAATACAACACTTTTATACCAACATTACGTTGGTCACTTGCCTGATCTAATGTTGTAATTGAAGGTGAAAGACCGCCATGAACACAGAATATCTAAAGAATTCAAATCATAGTCAACAAAGAGAAACTGGCCTACCAAATTAATACACACAAATATTACCCAGGTCTAGTTAATTACCCTGTCGTCGATAATCGCTGATAAACTGAGGTAGTCGAAAATTTCTGTACAATATCTCCAAACAGAAACCGAGCCATATTTCTTCAAACATTCATCATAAAATCCATACACCTGCAACAGACATGACAGTTCAGTAATGGCCTGTACTCTCACTTCCAGCCAAGCCTGGAAATAATTATTTTCGTTGTACCTGTCAGAATGACCAGCATGAATAAATTTGTACCGGACATACAGAAAATTGTACCTGTCAACGTACAACTTAGTATAACCACAATTAGCGCAATGTCTCACTACAACTTAGCGTAATGTCTCACAACTTAGCGCAATGTCTCACTACAACTTAGCGCAATGTCTCACAACTTAGCGCAATGTCTCACAACTTAGCGCAATGTCTCACAACTTAGCACAATGTCTCACAACTTAGCGCAATGTCTCACAATTTAGCGCAATGTCTCACAACTTTGCGCAATGTCTCACAACTTAGCGTAATGTCTCACAACTTAGCGCAATGTCTCACAACTTAGCGTAATGTCTCACATGACTTATATTTTTGGAAATAATCCTATAGTGAGTTACAAAATCTTTGTCGTCAATGCACCCTTGATACTGTATCATGCAAATACCTGTGTTATCTGTCTGCTTTCGTGGTTCCCTCTAATGAGCGTTATGCGATCAGGATATCGAACCTGTAAGAACCCAGTGTGAATCATGAAGAATTTCGAAGAACCAAAGACCACAGCTTCAGATCAAATCTGTTTATTTGTTGAATTGGGTCTTCTGACCATGATTATTCAAGGTTCTACCTTACCTTAAGTGCTAACAGGAGAAGGAATGTTTCCACACTGTAGAAACCTCGATCTACAAAATCTCCCATAAACAAATAATTGGTCTCAGGAACATCACCTCCAACCTGAAACAGTTTAGTAAGTTTACAAATGTAATTACTTGTAGTGTCCAACCATGACAAGGGAGGAGAATGAACAACAGAAGGGAATGAGAGGGAAGGGGACAAGAGAAGAGTCAACCTCTTGGAGAGAAGACCATCTTGTAGTTAAAAATCTTGGCAGTTCACCACCTTTTCTCTTTAGGCTGATGCGGTATTGAAAAAAACCGAATACCGATACCAGTATTTTTACAGATAAAATTTTGACTAAACGAAATAATAAAATAATAAAAACAGCACAAAATAATAAAATGTTATAAATAGCAGTTGCACGCATTCACACAATGCTGGCCATGGACTGAAAAAGTCTAAGCAATATTGGTCAACGTAAAACGTTTTATTTCTAATTTTCTAAAAATTCAGTTTATAATTATAAATTTTCTGTGAGAAACACCAACATGTTCGCCTTGTCAGGCTTCAGTTGGGCTTCAGTTGGGCTAGCTGCAGATTAACAATCTGTCCAGCTTTACTAAAAAGTCTCTCTGATGGTGCACTGCTGGCTTGAATCGCCAAGTACCTCCGTTCAAACTTTTCCATTGCTGCCATGATGGTTGGCTGAGAGGAATTTAATGATACATTTAATAGGTTAATAGGTTCAGCCTACGTTTTTTCTACAAATATGCAAAAATGGTGAACACTCAACCGGTAATATCGAAAGTTTCGATATTTCCGGTATTTGAGAATTAGAGTATCAAATATTCAGCATTTCAAAAATACCGATAAATACATAAATATCAATATACAGCATCAGCCTATTTTGCTTTACTAAATCTTTAATAATTTCAAAGCCTTGTTCTATTGACTACAGGCAGAGAGTGTTACAGAAACATTTACAGTTCTCAACTCAGAGATTACGTTTTAGGTTACCAATACCATAAGTATCTTAAAGTGCCCCTAACCTCCAACTTCTTTTGAAGATTTTCGTTTCTTCACTTTCTTTTAGAGATATATCAGTTTGTTTGATATATCAATGTCCGGAATTTACGTCACACATGCATAATGACTTATTGGAGAAATGTGTGTATCTCTTTCATTTTCGAACGAAATCCTTTAAAATCGAGAAGTTTAGTGTTGTGGGAGAAACACGCACACGCGTTATTCACACTTAGTGTTTTTATTTGATGAACGCAAAGATATATAACATTCTATTATAACTCATTATGCATGTGTGACGTAAATTCCGGACATTTGCATATCAAACAAACTGATATATCTCAAAAAGAAAGCAAAGAAACAAAAATCTTCAAAAGAAGTTACTTTATCATTTTAAAAGTTCTTACAAATAAGACAATAAAAAATGTTGAGGTTAGGGGCACTTTAATGAAAAACGTGGCTGTTTATTTAATCACACATTGGGTAATGTGTCAGTGTGTTCACATGTATTAAATAATCTTTCTAATCTTCTGTAAGCATTACTTCACAAGTTTCTTTTATACAATACCTTGAAAAGTTCTTTTAAATCATAAAACTGTCCATGTATGTCACCACAAACCTTTGGGAATAATAAATTTATTATTTTTAAGTGCTACTGTTGTTGTCATCTGAACACTTGAAATTTAATTGCTTGCCTTGTGTGTGACAAGTTTCTATCTAAGTCTATCAGTCATTGTCACATCAATTCACCCTTATCTAATCATGTTTGACCAATCTCATGGTGTCAATTTCAATTGTTCACAATTTGAATTGTGGATTTCAATATTAACGAATCCCTATTCTACTAAATCATCGATAAATGTTGTGCAACACTTACAGTAACAGGAGAATCTACTCTTTGTACATTACTCTCCTGTACAAGAATTTCTCTGAAATAAAGAAATTGAATATTAGAATTATATATATATATATATATATATATATATATATATATATATATATATATATATATATATATATATATATATATATATATATATATATATATATATATATATATATATATATATATACTATAGACGATGTAGTAAAAACCGTTGGAAGAGTGCTCAATGGAAATCCAGAGCATAGACCATTTATGAGCATAGACCATTTATGAGCATAGACCATTTTAGACCATTTTATCTGAAGAGTACTGCACCATTTGCGTGTGGCACGAAACTAACTAGTAATAAAATGTCTAGTCACAACTGTTGAGTCTTTGAATTTTTACTATATATATATATATATATATATATATATATATATATATATATATATATATATATATATATATTATATATATATATATATATATATATATATATATATATATATATATATATATATATATATATATATATTATATATATATATATATATATATATATATATATATATATATTATATATATATATATATATATATATATAGTACAATCTACAGACAAGTGTTTTGCTGTTCCACAGTTGATCAGTGTAGCTCAATACAATCTAGATATGGCATGAGAACTATCTATACCCAAGCGATTGCCGGTGATAACCACTTGTGGTACAATAGCAGTCATGCACACATCCAGAAAGTGTGAAGAAAAACATGACTGAGGGGCTTCACTCAAAACACTAGACCTCCTATCAGAGGCATAGGAAGCAGGGGCGGGCTTAAGCCCCCCAAATTTTAAATGGCGTGGCTGAGCCCCCCAAAAATTCAGGACAAGCGTTAATTTTTAATTTTTTAATTTTTTTAATTTAAATTTTTTTAAATTTAATGTTGTTTTTTCCAATTGTACGGGCTTCATATCTACACATGATTTCATAAACGGGTGAAGCCTGAATAGCCTGAAGTGTTAGCCAACCCCTAAACAATCTCGTTCCCAGATCTGGGAACAAGATTTACCCCTAAAACCTTGCCACATGAGTGTTAGATTGTTTCCGAGACCCTTCTGTCAGAAGAGGCAGAAGCCAAGCTTGGATTCATTTGAACTATGCTCACTGTAGAATTGTATTGCTGAAAAAATTTGCTCAAATTGCTGCAAATTTTCTTTTCGAGGTTCTGATTACCTGCTTGTCGACTTCAACCCCCCAACTTTAAATCCGTTCCTATACACTATTTTGGCAGTACACCAATCTTTTAGAGTCTAACATAATTTCCCAACGCAACCAGGTGATAAATCAGACATAGTTTGACGCTACTCTGGCTTAAAAATTTCTTGACTGTAACTAAAAGTTACTGTCCATGACCCAATGTTTCAACACTCCAATCTAGTGTCTTCATCAGGGGTAATAGTTGTTAGTTTAGTTTTAAACTTACGTTCAAAAACTTTTAAAAAGTCAGAGTGGCGTTAAATTTCATGTCTGATCTTTTAGCGCACGATAATCATTTATTTAAACTCATCGCAGTAAAGCTGAATTATCAATTCAATATTAGCATTACAAACTTACTATATTATCATTTACTATATTACTATGTCATTATATATGTCATATATTGTAGAGATCTCTATTTTATATATTTCACAAGAATTGAAACTGAAAATTGTCCAACAAGTAAATACCTGGCTTTACTACACATCTGTTTAACCTCATTCTCTGTGATTAGCTCACATCGACGTAACGTCTCAATTTGCCTTTAAATTAAAGTAACCAAGAACGTTAGCTAAAAGGAAAATTAAAATATCTTTAAATGTCTTGAATTTCGTCATTAACCTATGTTCTTACCGGTCTAAATCACTACAACTTGAGTCCACCATTATCTGGCCTTTTCCCTCTGTATAAAAACCACAGATACAGGTCAGAGTAATCTGACAAAACATGAAAGATTAACCTCGCCAGTACAAGTATACAAGACAGTTTAGGAAAATAATTTCACTTACCTATAATATATATATATAATACTATAAATCGAATAAACGCCCCAAAGACAGTGTAGTATATATATAAAAGTAATGATTATATTATGGGAAGACGTTTTGAAGAATTCCTGTTGTTTTTAAACGTAGAATTCTTCATAATAACAATAACATATTTGATCACTCAAGGGACAACACAACACGAGCTAAACTACGGAGCTTTCCCGCATATTTTATGTAGCCTGGTGACTACTTCCTTCTCCTTCGACAAATTTGTCAATAATTTGTCGGAAAAAAGGGAATTGTTTACAATTTTTTCATCGGCACGTGCTAAAGGTGATTTACTATTCACAGGAAATTACGTCAAAGCAGGAACACGCGAAGTCATTGCACACGTAATTCAACAATGAAATATAACGAAGAAAGTTTGGCTCTGAACTTTAAACACATCTGTTTAGACAAAATTCGCTCAATTCCCAAACTTTCATTGTATTTCACTGCTGAATCAATGTGCAATGTTTTTGAGTGTCCCTGCTTTGACGTCATTTCCTGTGAATAGTAAATCACTTTAGCAGGGGTAAAAGGTATGAAGATGAAATTTTCGCACGACAAGATATTTTACAATTCTTCTCAAGAGATTCCAAAGATTACAAATATGTAAAATCCCCAAACCGGATAGGCACTTTAACTCTTTCCTGACGGGCTGAAAAACATCCAAAATTGAACCACCTCTTTGTTCTATTGATATCTTTGGAAATAACGATAACTGTTGCGAAATGCGACACAAAAAACATCCGACACAATAAATTAAATAAAGCAAAAGCAACTCGGAAAAAGCAAAACTAAAACTCCAAAAATCAGTAAACGGTAAAAATAGCTTTAGAATGCTGTTTACTTTCACAATTTCGACCAATGAAATCTTCAAACGGTGTTAATTTGTGTTTTGCTATATCGACAAATGAAATCACTAAACACTAGCATTTTTCTTTTGGGGTTTTGGCGCCATTCGGTTTTGGAAAAAACAAAATTAAAAAATTGCTGAAACAAATTACTGAAAAATTGTTCTTTCAACAAATTTCAAACGTACAATCTGGATAAAAATCATCAAGCCTTCGGGTAGAAATTCTTTTTCAATTTTTTTTCTGAGAAAGACAAACTTTCCCTGGAAATACCATCTAGTATATTGTATAAGAAGAATTTAATGTTAATAATAATATGAATATATAATATTTATTCATCGGATTTGAAAACCTCGCAAGATATAAAAACAACTCGCGTGACTATTCGTGTGCGCGGGAATGTAATTCACCAATCAAGACCACTGATCAAGATTCTTGAAATGACGTCATGGCGAATTTCTTCTCCGAGGAAAGCTATACTACTTTTCTTTCTTCTTCGAAGAAAGCCGCACCGCTTCGAAATGATTTCGAAACATTCCGTCGAAAAACTATATATAGAGAAAAAAACTCATGTATATAGTTTGTCGAAAACTCAGCCTGATTCGAAATCTTTCATGTCATAGAATGTTCGCTTGCAGGCAATTAGTTATTAAAATCTACCTGGTGGCATTGTCAATTCCACTAATAAGCTTGCTTGTTTTTAACCATCTTCCAAGGCTAATACCGAAGGTCGAAGGAGAAAGCTTTCAAATAGATGTATTTCACGTTAACTCGCTAAACCTAAGATGTATTTCATTGATTAACTCGGTAAACCTATCAACTTCGTAGCTTTGCTGTGGCATTTGTATCGGCCATAGTCCGGCCGTACACTCCAGTATGTCAATTCGTCTTTACGACTCGAAACTCACGGAAAAGGGCCTCCATACGTACGTATTTATCGTCGAAAAGTTTACATCGCTTGGCACCGAGCTCTACTCCAGACCTTTCCATTTCGAGGGACACCATTGGAAGCTACAGGCAGGTGTCAAAGATAAGTATTTTGGAGTCTTTCTGCGTTGGTTAGGCGGGGGCGACCTTGTTAAGGGAGTAAAATGCAGAGTAAACTTTACGTTGGGTGTTCTCAACAAGAAAGAGTTATCCAAGTCTATTCGACGTGGGGATTTGACAGAGGAAGATGAGTTTGCCAAGGCTGGCTGTGGGGTGGGTTGGGGGAAACTAGCCGAGGCAAAGAAGCTTTTAGGAGACAAAGATTTTGTGAACGACGACTCGCTTTGCGTGGAGTTACAATGTCGCCTTAGGGAGACAAGTTTTGAGAACAAGCTTGTGTGTGCCTTGAATCCTGGGGACAAGTTTATTAAAAGTCCGAATTTCTCTCTCTGCAACAGCCGCTGGTCAATCATGTTGTTTCCTCAAGGTAACTTGGTTGGTGTTGTGTTGTATGGTGGTGTATGGTGTTGTATGGTGTTGTATGGTATTGTATGGTGTTGTGTGGTGTTGTATGGTGTTGTGTGGTGTTGTATGGTGTTGTTTGGTGTTGTATGGTGTTGTATGGTGTTGTATGGTGTTGTATGGTGTTGTATGGTGTTGTATGGTGTTGTACGGTGTTGTATGGTGTTGTATGGTATTGTACGGTGTTGTATGATGTTGTGATGGTGTTGTATGGTGTTGTATGGTATTGTATGGTATTGTGGTGTTGTATATATGGTGTTGTATGATGTTGTATGGTGTTGTATGGTATTGTGGTGTTGTATATATGGTGTTGTATGGTATTGTATGGTATTGTATATATGATGTTGTATGGTGTTGTATGGTATTGTGGTGTTGTATATATGATGTTGTATGGTGTTGTATGGTATTGTGGTGTTGTATATATGGTGTTGCATGGTGTTGTATGGTGCAGTTGTATGATGTTGTATGGTGTTGTATGGTATTATATGGTGCTGTATGGTATTGTATGGTATTGTATGGTATTGTGATGGTATACTGTTAAAAAAGTTTAAAAAAAAAAAAAAATTATTATTATTATTATTATTCAGGTATGCCGACCAAGAAAGGCGCGGCCCCTCAGCACGACTACGTCGCTGTTTACCTTCAATGCGAGGACGTCGGGTTACTTCGTTACAAGGTCGTGTTCTCGTTTCACGCCCGAAGCAAAAACGCGAAGCAACGAGAAATCTCGTATAATTTCTTCGACGAGTGCCACGAAGCGTGCAACTCTTTTGGAGTAGAGAAATTCATGCCTGCCAAAGATTTGAAGAAAATCACAAAAAACGGAAAAGTTAAAATTCGCCTGAAAATAAAGTCGATAGAACCGTATTTTTATCTCGGCATCGACCCCATCAACTTGAACGACGCAGGTGGTAATGGGTGTACAAGAGGGGATCTGGTAGATCAGTGTAATAATCCACTGGGTTTGTCCCTCGAGTATTCTCAAGAAGAAAGAGTCATTTTCAAGATAAAGTTTGACCCTAACGGTGATAATGTTGCTTTGGATGAAATGCCTTACTTCAAAAAGATATATTGGCGTGCGGTTGTGAACTCGTTTGTGGACGATTCCGAAACGGTCGTCGTGTCGTCATCGGAAGAGGCCGGAAAGAGTTCGTTTTGTTATAGTGAAGCCGAGTGCAGTATGGTGTCTCGTTTGGAGATGAGCAAGGTGAAGTTCTGACCCCCGCCTCGTACGCCTAGGAACCGTAGCGCCAACTGTAGTGCCCACCGTAGTGCCAACTGTAGCGCCCACCGTAGCGCCAACCGTAGCGCCAACCGTATAGCGCCCACCGTATATGACCTGTATTTACCTGTTTATAAAGCCCACTCAGGAACCAATCAGATCGCAGAAAAGCTGCGTTAAGACCTGCTCACGAGCCAAGCCATAGAATAAAACTGTGGACTGCCCCTCATGTCTAAAACACTTCAATTTATTTCTAGGTTGAAAATAAAAACAGTATCTTTCTCGATGAAGATGGTCTTCTCAGTGTGCATCTTTTTATCGAGGACGCCAACCTCGTTTATGATCCATTACTTGATCCGCTGACGAAACAAAGTGTATCGCGGTTGAGAGAAGAGAAGGAACAAAGGTTGAAAAATCTCGAGAAAGAATGGTTTGTAGTAGTACTGTCACACCTTATAGAACAACATGTTGTGCTTTTATCAGGGCTTGTATTCTTCAGTCTTAA
The DNA here is from genome assembly GCA_035772405.1 of Chrysogorgia sp. JL179-B06. Classification (NCBI taxonomy): domain Eukaryota; kingdom Metazoa; phylum Cnidaria; class Anthozoa; order Scleralcyonacea; family Chrysogorgiidae; genus Chrysogorgia; species Chrysogorgia sp. JL179-B06. The sequence goes on from JAYKKM010000040.1 coordinate 1,467,573, forward strand.
AGGACATTGGCAACAAAAATTAAGTTTGTCTATTATGAAAGAACTCGTAAAATGATAGAGTAACGCCTTTTACAACTTTTCCGTATTTTACTTCGTTTTTGAAATATTTCAGTTTGTTTGATATGTAAATGAGATGGTCTCTGACGTCAGATGCAGAGAATTTTCACTGAGTTTTTAATGAGTGAAAATTCTCTACCCTGCACCTGACGTCAGAGACCATAGTTTACTTATTTATACGTATTTCTAAACGAGTTTATAACATTCATGGACCTCGTTGTATGATATTTCCAACAATGTTTTTCGTCATTGCAGTGAAAACTTTATCGAAAATGCAGTTGCCGAGAAAGATGATATTATAACTGAACAAGAAGACCTTCTTGGCGTGAGAGACTCCATAATCAACAAACAAGAAGGCCACATTGCTGGTTTGGAAAACGAAATGGAAGAAAACGATAAATATTTGGATGAAATTGTCGACGGAAAAGGCGAGGTGAGAGAGAGGAAAGAGGTGGGGGCATGTGGAAAAGAAAAAGGAGGATTTGGTCTTTAAAAAGTAACAGAAAGGAAAAATGAATTTGGGATTTGCGAAAGAGGTGTTATAGAGTAGTTAGTAGAGGGGGTGGTTTGGAAGCTCCATCGTCTTTCAAGATAACGCAATGGTCATGTTATTGTATTGGAGAAAGTGTAACTGTTTATTATTGGTTTGAGAAAGGAAATTCTATGGACACGTGACGGCGAAGGACTCGCAACACGTGACGATGAAGGACTATACTAATTAAATCCGAACGTTGTTATTGGATGACTGCGTCATTATACAGAAAATACAATTCGTTCAGTGACCGTAAACGTGAACAACATAGAACAATGACTTTTACGGACCTTACAAATCATCCCTTCTACTAACTATGGTGGTGGTGGTGGAAAAAAGTGAACGTGGAAGAAAGGTCAGTGGAGATGTGAAGATAGAGACGGTAGACCAATGTAAAGTGAAGGTCGGTAGAGAAAGAGATACCACGAAAAAGATGAAGTGAAAATGCGCCTGGGAGCAGATTAGAGAAAGAGGAAGTAATTACTTTTAAAGGACATTGGTAACAAAAAGAAGTACCTTTTTAATCAAAGTACGAAACTTAAATAGCCGGAATATAGTAGTTTGAGGTTGTAAAAAAGTTGCTAACCTAAATCATTGTCCGCCATCTTGGACTTCTATGCGTGTGACGTAACAACCGGAGTAAAGCGAAATTTTTATCCAGCCATCCTCGTGTTCTTATAAGTTTGAAAATCGATTTTGGTGAATGTCTTTCTTTCTCAATTGAACCTACACCATTTTAAAAAGCATTCCACGGAAACTCGGCTACCCGTGATGTCACCAACTTCCCAGTTAATTAGGCAAAGTATTACAACAAGATGGCGGATGACAGGATTGTCTTTGGTTAAAATTAATGCTGTAGTTTTGTTTACTTGGATTACCTTCGTAAGCCTTTTTGTTAATCATAAAATCAAAAATTTGAAATTGTGATTTATGTTGCCAATGTTCTGACGGAAAGTGTATAAAAACTAAAGATAATATCAGGTTAAATTTGGGGAAATAATTAAAATGAGAGAATGAGGGAAAAAGAAGGTGAAGATTTCAGAGTGGACTGAGAAATTTCACTTTGAGTTTTTAATGTTTGTAAAGGACGAGACAAGTAAGCTGCTCAAACGAAGTCTCCGTCAATTAATACGAAACGTAAAGCCATCGAAAGATGAAATCAAAGCTCAAAAAACTGTCGAGAAGAAACTTCGAAGGTTTCTAAAGGTGTGTGTTAATAATGTGCACTTCAAAATACACAAGGACTTATTTGTTGAAACTAAAGTTTGTTGTAACATACATACACACATACCTACACACACATTGTTGTAACGACGATGTTTAAATGTGTCATAGGCAAGGCTAGTTATTGCTTCATCATGCTACCCGAAGTTTTCATGATTAAACATGCAGTCATTCCAAACACTAAGGGGGCGTTTACACGAAGGAGGGCTAGCCCTTTTGGTAGGGCTGGTCCTAGTAAAAGGGATGGATTTCATCTCACGTTTACATGGGAAAATTCTAGCCCTTCGAGGAGGGCTAGCACTTCTAGGACGGCTGACTTGTTTACCGAGTTAACAACATGTATTTTCCCACGTAACCCGCTGAATCCCATTTTCCATGAATCAAGTTTTCAATTGAAAACCTACGTATGAACAAACAGAACTTGTGAAATAAAGAGTTGTCTAAAAATATACGGACGAAGACCAACTTTGTCGCGTGTACGGAGCTTAGGGCCAGCCCTCTTAAGTGCGTTTACATGGAAAATGTCCAGCCCTCGTAGGCGAGATCTAGGAGGGCTGGCCCTCCTCTCATATAAACGAAAACAAATTTTACATATGGTTTTACTGAGAGGCGGGATCTCGGCTAGCCCTCTTGGTAGCCCCCTCCATATAAACACCCCGTAAGATTAGCCTAGAAGTCCTATATATAGTAATCAATGTAATTTCTCTCTAGAAAAGCCTGCCATTCAACATCACTCGAGTATCACCAATTGGTGCTTTTGGACATGAAACGACCATGAAAGGAGAAAGAGAATGTCATCTAGCCATTGCTATTAAAGGTCACGTTATGTAATTACAGTAATTTTAGTAATTACTCGGGCTACCTGTGGTAACACGAGTCTTAAAGTCGGCGTCATTATTACTCGGGCAACTGTGGTAGCCAGAGTCTTAAAATGGGCTCTGTTTTTTTCCCTTTTTATTGATGTCGAGGATTTGCAATTACGTCATCCCGATAGGCTTTGCGAAACTGAGACCACTGCATATCTTCATGCGCCATTGTGATTTAAATACCCAAACAGCAGTAGTTAAGAGTTTTAGCTGAACAATTTTAACCGGAAACTTCTGACATATTTCGTGAAAAAGAGATATATATAGTATGCCACGCTGCCTTCCAAAAAGTAGCCCGAGTTAACGCCTAGCGGGCGTCTTACTTTAATACATATGTGCTTCATGCACACCCGTACTTTAAAGTGCATATAACGTCTGCGGAGAATTTAACATATTTGTAATCTATGGATACTCCTGAGATAAATTGTAATATATCTTGTCAGCTGAAAATTTCATCTTCATAGACTTTTTGCTGTTAAAGTTGACGGAAATGACGTCATAGCGGGCATCTGTAAAGTGGTTTTCATGTAGACAAATGCCCGCTATGACATCACTTCCGTCAACTTTAACAGCAAAAAAGTCTATGAAGATGACATTTTAAGCTGACAAGATATATTACAATTTATCTCAGGATAATCCATAGATTACAAATGTGCAAAATCCCCACAGACGTTATAGGCACTTTAAGTGCGCGTGACGCATATGTGCGTCACGCACACCCGCACTACAAGTGTGCTTCACGCACATGTGCGGGTCATCGAGTCGTCGTTTTGTTCCTTGCAGCCAATCAAAAGCGGCGTTATATAGAATCTATGTTATCATTTTCTTTAGATCTTCCTCGAACAGAGCACGATAGTTGGCTACCCACCATTGTAAGCACTATTCAAACGCTTCTCAAGACACGTGACAAGAGCGACACCTCGCTCCCGCCATGCGCCGATTTCGTCACCACTAAGTCAGCGGTCAACTTCAAATGTGCAGACGTAAATGTTGTCCTTCTTCCCGTCAATGATTGGGAATCTCATGGAGGATTTCAGGCTCTTTATCAGACGAGCATGAAACAGAGTGCGGATGTTCAAATACAGTAAGATGACACAAAAGAAACTTAAAGGGGAACTATACCCAAAATATAAATTGCTTTTAAATAAGCATGTTTAGAAATGTTAATAGTTTTACGGTATCAGCTCTTGCATTCGAGAAATAACGTTTTCATTCTCGTATTGTATGATTCTGGATGCCGCCATTTTAGAGTTTGCTCGACGGCTCAGACTCGATGTACAGCGGGAATGTCTTTTAATTTGGACGTCATTGAGTGCTTGCACAGCTCAATGACGTCAAAATGACAGCTCACTAAATCTGTCAAACCGGAATGTCCTTAGTCAGAGAAAAAACAATTGTTCACCACAACTCTACTCCTTTGCCCCCCTCCATACCTACGAGCTCTTGTGGTTATTAAAACGATTCTCAAAAGACGTAATAGCTACTCACATACTGTTTTTCGCACTTACTACAAGTAATAAGACAAATCACCCCTTGAGAAATACGATCAAAATGGTAATTTATGTTGAAAGAACGCTTCTCCACCGATAAGAATGTATCTTTAACTATATTTATAGAGGCATTTAGAAACAACACATTACCAACCTTTATCTATTCAATCTTTAACAATTTTCACCTGTGTATAATTGTTAGTAATCACATTTAACTTGTTATTTTCTTCGACAATAATGTAGTTATAATAACAACGTGTCTGAACTTCAAGCAACATTCATTTCAAAGCAAGACGAGAAGGTAATAAATACTGTAAACTCATCGCATATACCCTGCATTGTATCAGCCTGAGTTCAATTATAGATTGCGCTTTTTATTTTTACAGTGCAAAGACCTGATTCGCGTCGTAAAGAAATGGAGCGATGGCGTGAATTGGAGTCCTGGATCCAAGCCAACTAGTTACTTGCTTTCTCTTCTTGTCGTCCAGGCATACGAGATCGTGCAACCGTAAGCTTCCTTCCTTCCTTCCTTCCTTCCCCATCACACACACACCCTCAATCACTCATCCATGTGTTAATTAACTAGAGAATTGTGCGACAATTCGTCCGCAGATACAGATGTATTGATTGAAATGGCGGATATGGTCAACGACGACGATCTAGAGTAAGTATTGTGAACCAGTCCAGCTCATTATATACTTTAAAGCTGTCCATATGGAGACTCAAATAAAACACAACACGTGGTTATTTATGAGACAGGATGCTAAATAACCTAACCGAACGCCATGTTGTGATCTAACTCTGGCGTGAGCTGAAAGACAACACACTAGTAACGACCGATCTTTTTTAGATTATCATGGGATACAGACAATTACATTGCTGCACAATATCCAAGACAATTCCTTCCTAAAGATTTCACATCACCCATTGTTCAAGACCCGGCAATACCAACTCACAATGTTGCCGAGAGTGACATAGAGGACTGGACCGAATTTAGAACGAAGTTTAAAGAGTGGGTCATCTCGCTTTCTTCGTGATAATTCCAGTTGCTAAGGAAACACGAAAGGTTGTAAGAAATGATTGTGGCAAAGAAATGATCTTTCGCATTAAGATAAAAATATATTAATGTGGTGTAGTTTAGTAAGGTGGTTTGGGCAACGTTGGACAGTATACGTAGATTGAGAATTAAAAATATAAAACTTCCTTCCTTCCTTCCATCTTCCTTCCTTCCTTCCTTCTTCCTTCCTTCCTTCCTTCGTTCGTTCGTTCCTTCCTTCCTTCCTTCGTTCCTTCGTTCCTTCCTTCGTTCCTTCCTTCCTTCCTTCGTTCGTTCGTTCGTTCGTTCGTTCGTTCGTTCCTTCCTTCCTTCCTTCCTTCCTTCCTTCCTTCCTTCCTTCCTTCCTTCCTTCCTTCCTTCCTTCCTTCCTTCCTTCCTTCCTTCCTTCCTTCCTTCCTCCTTCCTTCCTTCCATCTTCCTTCGTTCCTTCCTTCTTCCTTCCTTCCTTCCTTCCTTCCTTCCTTCCTTCCTTCCTTCCTTCCTTCCTTCCTTCCTTCGTTCGTTCGTTCCTTCCTTCCTTCGTTCCTTCCTTCCTTCGTTCCTTCGTTCCTTCCTTCCTTCCTTCGTTCCTTCCTTCCTTCGTTCGTTCGTTCGTTCGTTCGTTCCTTCCTTCCTTCCTTCCTTCCTTCCTTCCTTCCTTCCTTCCTTCCTTCCTTCCTTCCTTCCTTCCTTGGACAGTAGATTGAGAATTAAAATTATAAACAAGAACTAAATTACATTATATACATATGTCTATTGTTTTCTTAAAGAGTTTTAAAGCAATAATAAAAATTAAAATAAATTATTTAAAATACAAATAATACATGATGCTTGGAAATATGAAATTTATTTCTCAAGTTGACCAGGATTATTCTCACGTTTGGAGATTTTACATATTCGTAATATTTGGGTCTTCCTGAGCAAAATCATAATATATGTTGTCATCCGAAAATTTCATCTTCATGGACTTTTTTGCTGTTAAAGTTATCGGATGTGATGTCACAAGAGGCATTTTTGTAACAAAAGAAAACTGGAATGCCTCTTGTGACATCACATCTGGTAACTTTAACAGCAAAAAACTCCATGAAGATGAAATTTTCAGCTGACAAGATATATTATAATTTTGCTCAGGAAGACCCAAATATTACAAATATGTAAAATCCCCAAACGTAAGATAGCCGATAGGCGTCATCGATATCCGTAAAGTTAGTTTTACCAGTCACAGGGACACGCAAAGACATTGTACAGTGACTATTCAACAATGAAATACAAAGAGAGTTTGCTGTGAGCTTTAAACAGACAAGTAATTGAGTTAAAATTCACTCAATTTCAAAATTTCTTCTCGTATTTCACGTTTGGCGAATCAAGAAAGCGCGCAGGCCTGGAGACCATTCGTTCTAGCCAATCAAAATCGAGTGTACGAGGTGGTGATTAATTCAAAACGAAGTCGCGTATACTACGAAAATTTTCTTTGTTTATTCCTGCGAAGAACTCGTAAGCAATCCTTGATAACTTTCTTTAAATAAATAACCAAGATGTTTGCAAGTAGCGTGGTTGACAAGGAAAACATCCAAGGAGATGTAAGTACTCGCATCAAGTGGCAATGCGTTAAAATTTATATGAATGAAACTACACTAACACTAGTTCCTAGTGTAGTGTTCCGAAAATAGAGCAGAATTATTTACCATCTTTTTTGCAGGTTCTGGTCTCAACTCCCGCTCGAAAGCCACTGCAAATGTTACAAACAATTTCCCAAAATGCTGTCTCAGAGGGGACGCCAACAGTTTTGCGGAAAAAGACACCGAAGCAGAGGTTATCAAATATTATTAATACTCCAGCCAGCTCTAGGAGGCAGTCAAGAAGACATTCAAAACGTCAAAGCGTTCCATTGCCTTTGTCCAAGCTAGCTGTCTCGATATTCGACGACGAAATGTTGACTCGAAGTGCCATGGTTGATATCCCAGCTGCTATGACAGGAAAAATATTGGAGAATTGCGAAGAGACAGAAAGTCGAGAATTGAATGAAATGTTGAGGAAAAAAGTGTTTGAAACGGTGACTAAAATGAGAGAGGTATTAATATTGCTGAGAATGGGTGTTGTGGTTTTAAAATTTACCATGATGCCCTACTTGGCCTAGTTCAAAGAATAAACAACACAAGTTATATAAGCGGTAACCACCTAATTAACATTGGTTGCTGACTGATAATAATAATAACTGTTCTTATATAGCGCTTTATCACAAATGTCTCAGAGCGCTTTACATATTATACAATCGAACATGACAAGACCGAGGTAGACCTTGAGCTTACAAATGGCGCGCATCGGCAGCCGCTGTTAGTCCATACCCCTTTTTAATGGTCTGTACATGCACCTAGGGTGTGTTGATTTTGTAGAGGGAGCGAAACCGGAGAACAACCCTCACGGAAGCACGGGAGAGATCAACTACGACAACTCTATTCACATAAGTCCCAAGTTTGAGAAGCAACGCGGGGCCATAACCAGATGGTCACCCATCCAAGCCACTAACCCCGCCCTACCAGCTTAACTTGAAGCTAGAGGTGAAAGGCAACGCGCTAATTGCATACGCCACCCGTGACAATCTTCACCCCAATACCTGTATACAATTTCTAACATACCTGCCACACTATTTGCCTACCCACTTACCAACTAACTTAATTACCCCACCTACCAACTAACTTACCCCACCTATCAACTAACTTACCCCACCTACCAACTAACTTACCCCACCTACCTATCAACTGACCTACCCCACCAACCAACTAATTTACCCCAAGCTAACTTACCCCACCTACCTATCAACTGACCTACCCCACCAACCAACAAACTAATTTACCCCAAGCTAACTTACCCCACCTACCTATCAACTGACCTACCCCACCAACCAACAAACTAATTTGCCCCAAGCTAACTTACCCCACCAACTAATTTACCCAAGCTAACTAATTACCCCACCAACTTACCCCACCTACCTACCAACTAACTTATCCCACCTACCTATCAACTGACCTACCCCACCTGCCAACTAATTTACCCCACCTAAAAACTAACTTACCCCACTTACCTACTGGTTACTTACTTACATGTAGCCCACCTACCTTACCTACTGGTACCTACCAACTAACTTACCCCACCTACTTACCCACCTGGTGTATGTCAGGGGGAATTATTGGTCAATCTGCCCCTTAAAATGCCTATATTTGTCTCTTTACCAACCAAAATAGAGTTCTGTTATTTTTTTAATGTTGAATTACAGCTGTTATAGTTTTGTTATAATTTTGTTATAGAGGTATGAGGTCTGCTTAGCTGAAAAGGAAAAAGATCTTAAAGAACAAAATTGTATTATCGAACACTTGAAGACAAAAGTGAACATATTAAAGCAAAATCAAAAAGACATTAACAAAGCCCTTGTGCCTACAAAAACTCCCGAAGAAACACAAAACACGCACGAAGATGAAGAGGTTTCATTATTAGTTCAACATGTATTGTCAAAAGCAGTTAAAGACATGGAGGCCAATAATTTTACTTCTGGAAGACAAACTGATATTTCTGTTAATGATCCAATAACATCAGTTACAGAAGTTGACTCCATGACTTCAGTTAATCCATTGAGATGTGTAAGCCAAGAGAAACTAGAAATCCCAGTTCATATCCAACAAACTAATTACTCACCAACTAAACACAACAATGTATCAACATCAATGACTCCCACAGACCATTCTAAACACACCAATGTATTGACATCAATGACCCCCACAGACCATGCTAAACACACCAACGTATCAACATCAATGACCCCCACAGACCATGTTAATCAAGATACAATGGTGTCTCCAATAATAACGTGCAACACATCTGTAGTAACCTCACCTCTGGTCGCAGTCCTTCAACCTGAAATGACTAGTCAATTACCAGTCGAAACCCTCAGATCAGAGTTGGTGTCTGCAGCAATAAGTAATGAGCTTTTGAGAAGTGAATGTGACAACCTAAATAGGAAAGTTGAGGATTTGGAGTCTTGTTTGACAGAGGTTAGAAATTTGGCTTCAAAAGAGTGTGGAGATTATCAAGAAAGAGTTGATCAACTGCAAAAAGAGCTTGAAGTGGCTCAGGAAATAAATTACCAAATGGAGATAAAAAAGGTTAAATATTTAAATTAATTATGCTAGGGCAATAGAGTAATGGAAGGAAGGAGGAAGGAAGAAACAGAAAGAAAGAAACAGAATAAAAGAAAGAAAGACAGATAGACAGACCTGTCTGTCTACAGACAGAAAGAAAGAAAGAAAGAGAATGAGAGAAAGAGAAAGAAAAAGAAGGAAGGAAAAAATAGAGCAATAGATAGAAGACTGACCTAGATTGTTATTTTGTGTTATCAACAATGTTTACACTAATCCTTGGATTACATTAATCACTTTCTCACAACCTGGCCTGGATTCAGATTAAAACAATTTATCATTCGTCTTCTGATTTCTAGCCACATTCTGTTGAAGAATACGAAGATGTCATCCAAAGATTACAAAAGGATGTTCTGTTGAAGGAAAAACAGATTGTTTTTTATGCCAAGGTGAACTAATGTGTAGTATAAACATTTGCCAAATGAATACAAATATATTGTGTACAGTATTTATAATATTTAGTATTTACTGGCTAACCAACTGCAACAGCTTTCGCCAATTACTGCAGTCCCTTACTCCCTAAAGACAACAGCACAGACTAAACTTACAATACACAATGGTATACAGAAGTTAGAAGCAACGTGAACAGGGTTTTGGTACTGTACTGCTCTTTTAAAAAAATAAGTCTAGGCTTGAAGTCTAGGCTTGAAGCATTAGTTATTAGAAATTAGGAAGAGCAGACATTTGCCCCTTTACTTTCTTGCTGCAACTACATTCTTGTGTATATTAATTGTCTTTAATAGAAAGCCTCGGAAGCAGACAACTTGCAAAAAGATTTAAGAAGAATGTATGACAAGTACAATGCAGAGGTAAAATAATAACATTGATGGAAATTATCAATTCCCTTAATTTTTACATCTATCATATTCATCATCTATTCTATCGCCCCGGAGTGCAAACATTGCTGAACTTATTCTGGAGTGCTGGGAGGTCCCTTACTTGGAAAATCAGTTTTCTGAGTACTGCAATCATACACATTTCACTTGAGTTGAGCAGGATTAAATATCTTAAATCTTTCTTAATTTTGAAATATCTAACTGACCGTAATCTTTGTCCTTTTCAGCATAAATTATATTTGGCACAGGAGCAAAAAATAAAAGGGCTGATCAATGAACATGATGCGAAATGCAGTGAACTTGAAACAATGAGAGCTGAATTTACTGGCATCAGAATGGAATTTAGTGAAGCTAAGGCAACTATTGATGAACAAGAAAAGGAAAGGATAGTAGCAAATAAAAATGAAGTCAAGTGTTGTGCTTTGGAAGAACAAATAGAGGTAGGTTACCCATAGTGGAAAGTACGTCCAAGTGGCCGCAGGAGAACTGATTGGCACTTCCTTAGCTGCACACTACAATGACTTTGTCTATGTTGGTTGCAATAGTGTAGGACTATTAATAAACAATTATTGGATGAGCATATCAAGAATTATCCAGACCGAGGTCTATGTTATCTGCCAAAGGCCGAGGCAGATAACATTGACAGAGGTCTGGTGATTCTTGATATCATGTGTAAGCCGAATCCAATAATTATTTTATTATACAATTATAAATGTAGAAGCCTTTAGGGAGTTTAGGAAGTAAGCCACGCAAAGACAATTACGTCACCTATACAGACAATTTTTGATATTTTGTAGGTGGCAAGACATCAAGAATTGTCTGTAGGTTTTTTAGCCAATCACAATCGAGATTGTATGATCATTGTATAATAATTTACTGTAAATGTAAATTTGGTATAGTTGCAATGGGTATATTACAGTACACTTTAGGCATAACAAGTCAACGACAACATTGAGCCTGCTACATCTTGTTGCATGAAACGTGACGTTACTATCGGCCTATCGCAATATCGCACTGAGCATTTTTCGAGCTATCGCGCAATAGCCTACCACACTGAAGATTTTTCGAACTGGCCAACCGCAGGAGATCTTCTGTTAAAGTGCCTTAATTTACAGTCGTACCCTGTAAAAAATCTGGAAATTAATAACGTTCTATTAAAACAGTTCTCATTGGCTGAGAGCAGTGTAATTTAATTCCTATTCAATTCTTAAAAGTAGATCAAGAAGACCATCTTGCAGCCTAGATTTGCCACCACATATAAAACTAAATATCACACCCCTTTTCATGATCAAAGTAAACAATGTTAATAGTTTCCAGCCTCATTATTGAGGAGAAGCGGTCAAAATCAACTTGATTAAACTTCACTGTCCTCTGCATCAGTGTCACTTTCGCAGCTAGAACTGCAAGCGATTCCTCTATTTGGCAAGATGGACTCAAGATAATGACATTTAGCAGCCAGTAGTTCTTGAACTAGCTTCTGGTCCTGAAGTCCTGGTAGTTCTTTCTCCAATTTCTTTGTCGGCATACGTTGTTTAATCACATCAATACATTTGCCACGAACACACTGATTATACTTAGTGGCATAGGGGAGGATTTTGAAGACATTTTCTGGTGTGACTTTCGTTTTATCCAGACATTGATTCATGACATCTTCCGCTTGGTATTCGTCGGCGAGTGCCAACATTTTCAGTGCACTTTCACCAGTGAACGGAACGAAGGGTTTCTTGATCATGTTTGCTGGGTAGAGTAGTTTGAGGAACTGCAGCATATCTTCGGAGGTTTTTCCTTTTAACGTGATCTTGTCTTGATTGGCTTCTTTAAAATGGCCATTCAACATGGCTTCAAATACTGGCGATTGCAGCGTAAGAATTGAGCTGTGGACGTGAAATTCGGCATCCTTAACAACAAACACAACGTTGCTTTTCTTCCATGGTGAGGCGAAAACGTTTTCTTGGAATGGTAGGAGTTTTGGTGGTGGTATGGCTGTCGCGTTCTTGTCTTTCTTCTTTACGCTATTATTCCGAGGCATTTTGAATTTCTTTTCATCTGATCTGGCCAAACTTCGCGCTCTAGTTCCAGGCCTTTCATCGCCTGCAGTGCAGGCATGTAGGTTTTTTCTCCCTCCCACGAAAAAAACAAAACAAACGCCTGCACTTATCAACTTATCAACCTCGTACCGAGCGTGTGAAAAGCCTGGGTACGAGGTTGCAAACTTATGTGTGCGAGCACTTCACGGGCAAGTACGAGGCTCATTTTGAATGATGTTAATTAACTAGTGGTAGTGAGAGCCTTGGGTTCGTCAAGTCTTATTCTTTCACGAGTAAAATGTCGACGCCTGTCCAAGAGAACGTTTTTGAAGCCCCATGGAGGGAAAGTGATATCGTATTGGTTGTGGAAGAAACAGAATTTCACGTCCATCGCTCAATTCTTACACTGCAATCGCCAGTATTTAAAGCCATGTTGAATGGCCATTTTAAAGAAGCAACTCAAGACAAGATCACGCTACAAGGAAAAACCTCCGCAGATATGCTGCAGTTCCTGAAACTACTCTACCCACCAAACATGATCAGGAAACCCTTAGTTACGTTCACTGGTGAAAGTGCACTAAAAATGTTGGCACTTGCCGACGAGTACCAAGCGGAAGATGTGCTGAATCAATGTCTGGAAGAAACTGAAATCACTGCGAAGAATGCGTTAGCGATTTTTCCTTACGCAATGAAGTACAACAAATCCGTCCATGATGACTGTACCCATATTATCAAGGAAAATATTAGCTCACAGAAAATCACGAGAGATTTGTCTGAAATGGATAACCAGGTTATTAAAGAACTTCTCGCTACAAAATGCCATCATCTCGAGTTGATCGCAGACGGCCAACACCATTTTTTAATTCGTATGCTAAAATATGCTATGGCAGATATCTTAGACAACATTGGGTTGAAAACCACTCAATTGGTCGAAAAATGCGGTCATCAAATTTCTGTTAGGAATTTCCATGGGGTAAGAGAATGCAGATATTGTACACAGGCATACATACAGAGATTCATCAAAAAATATGTATTCCATAGATGTGGAAAACCCAATGCTGGCTTTGTTGCAACACTTTTCAACATACTGGAAGATGGTGATGATGTCCATGTAGCATTAACAGAATGATTAACAGAACAAGTCACTATTTACTAACCGGTGTACGTATAATTACTGGTTAGGTCAATGGAATTGAGGTTTTAGTTTACCGTCCACTGCCCCCGCATGGGCTTGAAACTACCACATGAATTGACACACCAGGCAGCAAGGGAAGATAATTAGGAAGATAATTAGGAAGATAATTACTCAGCAAATATTTTTAAAAACTCATAACAATGGAATGATTTGGAAAAACATAATTTTATTTCACTAACTATTTTTGTATAAGTTACTAAGTATTAATTAGTTAATTTTTCATATCATGATGTAATATACTTTACTATTATAACTCAATACTATTATTGAAATTTGTAAATCCATTCTACTTTTTAAAGAACATTGGCAACAAAAATTAAGTTTGTCTAATATGAAAGAACTCGTAAAATGATAGAGTAACACCTTTTACAATTTTTCTGTATTTTACTTCGTTTTTGAAATATTTCAGTTTGTTTGATATGTAAATGAGATGGTCGAGCTGACATCATGTGCGGGTAGAGAATTTTCACTCATTAAAATATTAGTTCCATCTTCAAGTTTGTTCCACAAATTTACTTGAAAATGTGCGTATAATAACTCCTCATGCTAATGAACGTTGTAAACTTAGCAATCACTGAGATATAAGACATTTTTTAATGAGTGAAAATTCTCTACCCTGCACCTGACGTCAGAGACCATCTCATTTACATATCAAACAAACTGAAATATTTCAAAAACAAAATATACCCCGTTGAGTGATCAGCATCTATCTTCTCCTGATAATATCAATGGTTAACCAAGTATAGAAGTAATGAGAATAAAGGAAATGATCACCAAATGTGAACTCAGAGTCTCAGACCTGTTTTTAAAACAACTTCTCCCAACTAGTACTATAAGAAATGCTTAATATTGGGGAGTAAAGGGTTAATATGGATAATTAATGATTATTGTAAGTGCACCACCAATTCATGTATAAAGTAATGATTTTCCTTCATTTGAAATCATAGCAATCACTTCCAACGAATGTAAATACCAAATATTAATTGTTTTCAGTTTTACTACTACTGTACATTTGTGCCACGATAGTAATTGCGCCCCATTCCAAACGTTGACGCATGTGCGCATTGCGTACCTATTTTTACCCTTATGCTTTTACGGGACCGCAGTAATTGGTGATCGCTATTGCGGTCACGCTGCCACAACTCTCCCCCTATTCTCTCGTCCCACACTCTCCCCCTACTAGGACTAGCCACAAGGTTGCGAAGGTTGAATAATCGGGCTGGTCGATTACAACAAGTGTAACTAAAAGAAATCTTGGATGGTCAACACTTGATGTAAGACGTGTCAAGAATAAATGTACTTTGATGTACAAAATTCTCCATACTTAAGCTCCCCAACTTATCTAAAACAGCTTTTTCTTCACTCTAATAACGCTACCTCATTTTACCCAAACCAAATTCGGACTATTCGAAGGATAGCTTTAAATTTACCAGATCTAAGTTATGATTAAGATTCTTTACCATTAGACACGAAAGTTCAAAACTCATTGTTGTCTTTCAAACGCTGTTTGCCATCCTTCAATTCTTCCATGTAATAATCTTAACAATACACTTTGTAACTTATCTTGTAAATATTTCGGCTCTCATGTAAAGCAATTGTATTATTGATGAGATTCTGACTCTCCCCCCCCCCCTACTCTCTTCCTCCACTCTCCCCCTACTCTCTCTTCCCAGACTTTCCCACTCTCTTCCCACACTCCCCCTACTCTCTCTTGCCACTCTCTTCCCCTACTCTTTCTTCCCACACTCTCTCCCTACTCTCTCCCCCCTACTCTCTTCCCACACTCTCCCCTATACTCTCTCTTCCCCCACTCTCTCTCTCTCTCCCTACTCTCTCTTCCTCTACTCTCTCTTCCTCCGCTCTCGCTTCTTCCACTCTCCCCCTACTCTCCCCTCTCTCTCTACTCTCTCTCTTCCTCCACTCTCTCTCCCTCCACACTCTCTCCCTCCACACTCTCCCTTCTTCCACTCTCCCCCTACTTTCTTCAATAAAGTATGACTATAGTATTTATTAACAAGTATTTGTTTTGTGCCGTAGACATTCCAGTATCAACAAAAAGAAAACACGGAGTTTCTAGAGCAAGAGAGGAAAGGACTTGAAGAGACAAATGTTGAACTGGAAAAAATGGTAAATACATTATTATTAGTAGTCTTTCGTGAAAATACTCTAAAATAAAAGCTTGCATAGATTATTAAAGACTTGTTGACCGAACTGGAGGTCTAAAACTATCTGTCTCTGATCTTTGACGATGCTAAAATGAATCAGTTGTTGAAGGTTTTCCCGTAATTTACAACACAAACTACGGCTCCATTACAAATTTGCTTTAATTTGTCACACGATACATGAACTATCGTCAATCTCATATCCTCAGAAAATTTATATAGAGTCCCAGACAGGAATCGAACCTGTAACCTTCTGATTACCGGTGAGACGCTCTAACCATTGAGCTACCGAGACTCAGATGAAGAGCGAAGGTTACAATGATGTACTGATTCGATTGATATATGTAATTTGTCATGCGGTTACTTTCAGGTGAGAAAGTGCAGTGCTGAACTTGACGCAACAAGAGAAGCTTTGGAAATGAAAACTGCGCAATATGAACAGCTCCGGGAGAGCGCGCACTCATCAAGGTCAGTCACGATCTATATTATCTATATTATCTATATTATCTATGTTATCTATATTATCTATGTTATACCGTTGTTACGGTATACCGTAAGATAAACGAAAAGTTCACAAATGAGAAACAAACACAATGTGTGTGTGTGTGTGCGAAATAATATATAGATTAGATTTTAACTTTTAAGCGATCGCTAAGATGGATAATGTTCTGTCTCGGCGATCACGATTGTGGTTTCCGTTTGATCGCTGCGATCGCTGAGTTCATTTTTGACTTTTGAGCAATCGTGGTGATCGTACTCATCGTAGCGATCATATAATGATATATGAAGACCATTGGAATATGGAGTTGAAATATGTAGTAAAAGTAAAACACTGATTTATCCATCTAATTTTAGATCATTTAACGAAACAAACTCCCGATAACTCGAACTTTTTTCCATTTTTCCTTGAATGTTTGGGCTGTACTTACTGGAGATCACACATTTGCTAAAAAATGGTACACCGCGACATTTTTCGAATATCGAATACCGCTATTGAAATTCCCATACCGCCCAACTCTAGACCTAGCACATCCAAAATGGTGTAGAAACATCACGACATACTTCTTGATTTCTTTCCAGAACACAGCTCACTGATGTACAAGATGAGTTGAACGCCGTACAATCTCAAGCTTATCTTGTCATGCTAGAGCAAGAGAAAGAGTTAACAACGGTTGCGCGTGTGCTAGAAGAAGCCTGGGAACGACTTAACACCATGATTGACGCGGTCAAAGAACAAGCTTTGTTCTCAAACGAAGAAAAGGTGGGTGGTGCATGCTGGGTAGGGCCTTTCCCCGGGCCAGTTGCGATGAAAAATTGATGTTGCATTTTTCGCAACTGGTCCCGGTTTGGTCTTAAAATTATATATTCCAACACTCGAAATTTTCCTTCACTATAAATCATAAAGTATTTTTTATTTTGTTCTCTATAGGAAAAGAGTGGCGAAGAGATGATGAAGGAGACTGGGAATGAATGTAACGTGTCATCCCTCTTTAAACCATCTCTAGTTTGTTCAGTCTTGGCAGCCGTCTCTGGAGGAACTGAAGTAAGATACATAATAATATAGCTTTGAAAAATATATATACCATGGTGATTGGTAAAAAAACACGGCACACGGTAACGCAAGATTAAAAATTGAAAACCAACAACCACCAGGCGCATGAGATCCACTCGCACTCCAAGTTTGATTTGATTTCATAAAAAAACTCTGCGATTGGTGTTATTTTGAATTTTCATGATGCTATGCGGACGTGCATGATGGACTTTTCGAGAAAAATGAAAGCTATTCAACCTAATTTATGATAATTATGCTAGTTAATGGTAATTAATGATAAATAATGCTAATTAATTATAATTAATGCTAATTAATTATAATTAATGATAATATTTTAAATTATTTATTTTTACCTGAATGATGTTAATTTATAGGCTAAAAGTGATAATTCATCAGTTGAAGAACACCCAGAGGAACAAAGCAATTCGTTTGTGAATGACTCCGCGCCAAGTGAAGCAGTTCACCTTGACCAGGAACCTCATGATGATCATTTCAGTCTCGTTGACCGAGCTCTTAGCTTTAGTGACCTGCTCCGTGACCTGGAGGAACACACGTGTGGTGAAGTAGCGAGAGAACAAACCCAGAAACACAGGGATGAAATGTAAGTGTAAAAGTTCATCAGTGTAGTTTTAATACGAGTTTTTGTTTCAATCACGACATTTCCAGTGAGCACAGTGTCAAGCGAACACAAGCCGCCGCGACGATTGCCTTGCCAGTTCATACGATTTGCGTGCGTGTTCAGGTGCCTTGCGTGCTAGTTCATGTGCTTTGCGTGCTAGTTCATGCGCTTTGCGTGCGTGTTCCGGCGCTTTGCGTGCTAGTATAATGCCTTGCGTGCTAGTTCAGGCTCCTTGCGTGCGTGTTCATTCGCCTTGCGTGCGTGTTCTGATATTTTCTCGTGTTATATTTTATAGACTCAATTTGCAGAACGTCCTGGCTGAGACAAGAAAGCAATATGAAATTGAGATCAACAGCTTGAAACAAGAACTCGCAAGTGGATCAGGCGCCGTGAAGGAAGTACAGCGTGCTTTAGAGCAGAAACAGACCGAGATGGAAAGTCTTAAACTGGAACTTCAAACTAGTGAAAACAACATTCAAATATCGCGCGAACAAGTGCGAGACCTGGGGGAAAGATATTGCCGACTTATTGAACAGGAAACGGAGAATGAGGTATGGACACATCTGTAGACATTGGACGATCTTCAAGTTGAAATCCTCAGAAAATGAATCCCGCAGACAGGAATAGAAAACCTGTAACATAAACCACTTGCTTTCTCAATTTAGACTTAACTAATCCGTCCTTTAAGGTCGTTTAGAGACCAAAGGTTTTTCCTTAAAAATCTCCGTCATGTCCGAAGACTGTAAAATTGACCAAAGGGAGTCTATATATAACCTTTCCTATCCCCGACAACGCTGGATGAAAATTAACAACCAACGGGGTAGTCGATCTACGTCTAAATATTATCAGAATATGTGAATTTAAGCATTTGAAAGAAGCCATCGTAAATTGACTACCGTATATGAGGTTTAAAGCTTGTTTTATGACCTCCAGTTCTGCTAAAACGATTGCAATGTTTGAGCTGAAGTCAACGTTAAGGAACAGCTCTCACCTCTCAGCGAGTTCACGTCGTCCTAAAGACGTGAAAATGCTCAGAGTTGCGATTGACTACCGTATATGAAGCTTGTTTTATGACCTCCAAAACACACCAGTTCTGCTAAAACGATTGTAGTGTTTGAGTTGAAGTCAACATCAAGGAACAGCTTTCACCTCTCAGCGAGTTCACGTCTTCCTGAAGACGTGAAAATGTTTATAGAGTTGCGTTGTAAACAGAACGAGGACGGTGTTGAGAATACTCTTGGAACTACAAATTATTCATTCTCTTTGTTTCGTATGAAGAATTCTTTGTTTTGAAGGCTGCGTTGTCGAGGTTGCCGCATCGTAGATCTTAAAGTCCCGTAACATAACTTCTCCATTAACTATTGTTATTTATTTTTAAAGGCCTTGAATGAAAACCTACGTGTTGTTCAGAGAGAATGTGAGAGATTGAAGAAGGAGAGATCAATGTTGGAAAAAGATCTTAACGATACTATGAAAAGATTGCGGGAGACAGTGGAGACAAATGAAGAACCAGATGTTGACAAGAGAAAGGCAAAAATACAGGAAAGTTTCGCAGAGTTATTCCAAGAAAGGCTGAAACTACGAAAAGAGGTAGAACAGAATTAACTCATTTACTATAAATACGTTCCGCAATAACCCCTCGCCTCCCTTTTCTACCCAACTACCCCCACCTCACCCCTAGAGGCGTCTGTCGATAACAAATCCCAAGTTCCTAGATTTTGAACGTTATCTCGATCAATATTTACTCGATTTCAATTCTGAAAACAGTTTTGGAATTACCGAGTCTAAATACATAACATACGTGTCTATTATATTACAAGAACGTGCATACCCTTCGTAAAAACGGTTTATGTACTTAGAAATTATTCAGCAATGAGCCAGCCACTTCGTCGTATATTATTTTGAACGTTATCTCGATCAATATTTAACCGTTTTCAATTGTGAAAACAGATTTGGAATTAGCTAGTCTAAATACATAACATACGTATCTATTATATCACGCAAACGTGTATACCCTTCATAGAAATCTCTTTATGTAGTTCGTCAGATCTGCCCAAATATTGTCCGATTAAAACGGATGAACCGACTTTTTAACTTCCTTATAAGGAGTTGATCCTACCATGCTCCGCTCAAATAAACACAAACCTTTAGTGAGATATGGATTCCTGCCGCGGCGAGATTATCACCCTCGCGGCCTCTCTTGCGAGGGATAAGGGTATTTAGCGTTCGTTATTTACGTGTTCACATCACTTCTTTACATTACGTTATTTTAAACTTTATAAGGTTGAGAAGTTAAGAGACTTTTACTCCAAATCCAGGATGGAGAAAGAGACATTCACGCATTACAATGCTAAACTGGAAACCAAGGTAATGGCAGAAGCGGCATATGCCTGGGGCGCCCCGCATTTTCTAGAAAAAAATAGGTACTGTCTCAGCACATGAGACAATTAACTAAGTGAACAATGCAACTTAAAATATGAAACAAAAATAGAAGCACGATTATTGTAAATAAATATATTATCGAGAAGAAATACCTCGTGGGTTTCCGTGTTAATCCAAACATGCGGGATGTAGTTGAGTGTTTTTTTATCTTTTCGAAAGTCGAGCTACATCCCAAGTGTTTGGATCACGATGTTTGAGTTACAGAATTGTATAAAACTAGGTACGCAATGCGTACATGAAACTACTTGGCTTGCAGACGAAAGTCACGAAACAATGTAAGTATGTATGTACAAACACACTAAGGTATACTAAAATATTAGAAAAGATACTGGCCCATTTAATACGATCACGACAAAAGAGTTAATCACCTTAGGATGACAGCACAACGGAAGTCTCGGCAGTTAATTTGATTATCTCCTATTTTTAAGGCAACTATCCTTGCGAATAATCTGATGAAAGCGGAGGAAGAAATATTTCGTCTTGATGGAATTATTGATCGGTTTTGTTGCGTAAGTAGTATGATTGTTTTTTTGAAATATTCAACTGCAATCTCATACCCAGGCATTTCGAGGCTGGGAGTGAATCTACTGCTCGAAATCTCAAACGAGAATGTACGCAAGGTGCCGAAAGTTGTAGCTTGTCTCGTTTGAATTTTTTTTCGCCATTATGTGTATAATTCGTCAGCCAAAAGATGATTTATATTTTTTCTCCTCAGGTTGCGAAGCAACATAGTGAAATGGTAGCACAGAACAAAGAGCTGTGTGACCTACTCCAGGAACTTAACATAAACATCGAATAGAAACAACCCAAGCAAGTGTCATCAGAAAGAATAGGTTAAGAGAGGTAAATAGGTTTCACACATGCACAGCTAGCTAAAGTTGCATCGAGAATCTTGGGGAAAAAAGAACCTGAAAAGTGCTTTGTAGGATATCGGAAGAACTTGAAGAGTGATGGTTGAAAGGTTCAATTCCAAACGTTGACTAATAAAGTGAATTGAACATTTCTAGCATAATATTTAAGCTTTTCACTGCGTTAAATATACAGCTGCTATCTTTTTAACAACACCAATGATTTTGTAATAGATATAATTTTTAAAAGTGTAATATAGATATAGCTTGTACCTGTTGCCATTGTTGTACAAAATCTATTTTGAGTTATAATTAAAATACACACTACACATGCTTTATCGTGGTTCATTTCGTCATAACAAAGGACAATACAACCTTTTTCGTGACAGTTGGAACTATTAAGAAAATAACTTTAAAAAAACTATTTCCAAATTCCAGCAATGGCAAGTTAAAATGAGATACAATGAAAATGTACGTTTCTGGTCAAGATGTTCTTGTTTTTGGAAAAAGCTGAGTCTGGACACCATCAAGTACTTTAAAAGCCTTCACATGATTAAGCAGCATCCATTTATTTTTACAGCAGATGTTTGGAAAGTCTGAAATAGAAACACGGTTACTTTTAATACAAGACACAGCATGTAAAAAAAAAAGGAGAAAAAAATGTACTCAGATCAGCCTTTTGACTATACCGGACCGGTATAATATAGTGGTCAGTGATCGCTGCTTGACTTTCCAAAGTTAAGCACCGTACCACTGGTACACTAACTCCAAAAAAGCTCAATTTGAGCAAGTTTAACTTTGATAAAACATTGATGTTTTATTAATCAATGTTTTATCCTGTGTTAAAGATGCTGATTAAATATTAATTTCTTTTGAATTTTCTTCATGAATTATTAATGATCTTCAGTGCTTTCTGATTTACATACATTTCCATCCGTTACTTGGCTAAAATTGCCTGGTTAATCTTCAATATCCAATTATCTTAAACACTTCACTAGATTTGTGTCCATTTGTACTTTAATACCAACCGAACACTCGCACTGTAAATTGTTCTAGGTGGTGGATAAATCTCAAAATCTAATAACAGTAGCTCACCATATCTGTACTCAATTAGTAACGAGGAGGTGGCGATCTTGACCGACTTTTTCTAAAACCTCTGCTGGAAAACAAATAATGAAAATTAGTTGATATTTCTCATAGGATAATCTACCCAATACTTCATAAACACAACATTGCCTTGGAAAGGCAGGGTTCGAAAGGCAGGGTTCATTTCAAAATGATGTGCAGAAAAAAATAGTCTCAGCACTGAACACAAACAAATAGTTTGGGGGAAACGCACATTGTTTTTACTCAACTAATTTGAACCCTGGGATAAAAAGGTTTCTACCACACACACCTTGGAGGGCCTCCAGGACTGCGAGCACGACGCTGTGGACTACGGGCCCTGCAGCACAAAGAAGATTTTGCTAAAGTTAGATACTCTGACATTTTATCACACAAACCAACCCAACTCTTGTTTGGGCATGGTATGGTTTATCCCAAGGCAACCTTCTACATTATACAGAAAGTGCTTGTATTTCATTTAAAAGATTTTTCCACGATCACGTTTTGCACATATTACTGACCTTTGAGCTGTACCACAAAACACTTTTACGCAATGTTGGTACAGTTGTGTTTTAGTTTTAATTTGCAGAAACGTATCCCTGTCAGAGATGGTTGTAGCTATTTTGCCACCTGGTGGGAAAATACATCTCATTCGGACAACTATGGTGATATGGAAAATGTCATACTTATTTCTACAGTTGCGCTGGGATATTAGTAGAAAGATGACACGGTTTGAAGTCGGGATGGTTGTTATTGTCACATATGAAGAAAAATGGAGTTGTTCTTTGCCCTGCTTTTGGAGGTGCGTCGAAACATGGATGATGCGTTGGTTGTTTAGCTGAAATACGAAGCCGGTGGCTGATTAAGAATTTCACCAGACGTTAGTGCTGCGCTGTTTTGCGATGTTGTCGAGTTAAAACTGTAGAGTCGAAATGAAATTGCTTTGGAATGAAGAGTCGAAAGGAATTCTCAGCGACATTCAATGAGAGCAATTGGCTGATTAAGAATTTCACCAGATGTCAGTGCTGAGATGTTTTGCGATGTTGTCGAGTTAAAACTGTAGAGTCGAAATGAAATTGCTTTGGAATGAAGAGTCGAAAGGAATTCTCAAAGAGGGATGGCAGAGAAAGTGTTGTCGGGATAGCAATTTTTTGAAGACGCAGATGCCATCCTGGTTTGCATGGACAGTTGGACGACAAGAGCCGAGAAGAACGTAGCCTGACCATTTGCCCCGAGAACTTTTGTGAGATTGAAGTGAAATGAGGGGTAACCTAACCGCTCCACTGGAAAAGAAGAATTAAGAGATTTGATTACATTAATTAGGGAAAGCAACTGCAACAGTTGACAAATCTTGACACAAACATACTTTGAAACCTTTGTACGACTAAGGGCTAGTGTAAATGATTATACCCTGAACTTGTCAATATCATACCTTTGCGGAGACCTGCGACCCCGATCATCATCATAATCATGGCGACCACCACGGTCACGGTCATTCCCATCCCTACCACCGTAACGGTTTGGTCTTCCTCCTCCTCCGCCACGACCACGACTACTTCCTTTCCCTCGTCCATGAGATATTTCTACTCTGATAGATGCTCCACAAAGTCTGCCTCCATCCAAATCTCGAACGGCATCTTTGGCATCACGGGTATCGTAGAACTCGACAAAAGCGAATCCAGGGGGGTTTCTAGCAACCCAGACATCGTGGAGCTTCCCATAACGCTCAAACGCTCTTTCAAGTTCCTCTTTTCTGGCATCCGGAGGAAGGTTGCCAACATAAACTTTGGTAGTTTGAACATCTGATCGAGACATCTTGATCTATGGACAGAAGATCAATGTTTAATGTTCTATGGGGCCAATTACAAGGATTTAGCTTTAGTGAGTTCATTCCTTCTGCAGTTTTATGAAACAGCCCGGGGGTTTATTAAAATTTGAAACAATTTGATGTGGCGTTTATTAGAGGGGGCATTTATTAGAGGGAAACGTTTATTAAACAATATGTTATTGACCGAGCACGAGTTCCAGTTCTTTTTTTGTTTTTACTTTTATTATTATTTTACTTTATTTAACTTTAACAATGGCTAGTTTAAACTGAGTTGTTTACATCACTTTGACAAAATGAAGCCAGTCAACGTCTGTGGAAGAAGAAATTAAAAAGATTCCTTGTTTGGTTCCATTGTTGCCACATAAAAATAAATAAATGTGTGCAGCGTTTATTGGAGGGAGGCGTTTATTAGAGGGCGGCGTTTATTGGCATTCTTGGCATTTATTGAGGCTAGGCATTCGTCAGAGGAAATGTGGTATAGATGCTTCTTCGTAAGCACTGCAACGAGGCTACCGGCTTATTAATATGCCACAACAAGTAACATTGATAGTCAAGCAACGACCACTGAAATCTGAACTTTCCATCTTTCCTTTTACAGCTTAATCTTGTCAGCCATCTTTGTTGACAAAAAACAAACAAGCATATTTTCAACAGCTTTTCTGCTCGTTTTGATTAAAGAATTATGTTCCTATCAATGTATTAAATCCCACAAGGGGTGTGCTCAAAGAACCTTATTACAAAACCAGTTTCAGGCGATGAGTTTGGGGAAGTCTTGGGATGGCTTATTTATATTAAAGAAAGAAAGCCATCAGATGAAAGGGCGATTGTATTATCTCTGATTTTGTATCATGCACTGTTGTGCATGTTGATAGAAGAAGTCAGGTTTCTTCGCAGGTCTGTTTAGTTTCGAATAAAGTGGATGATCGCGGAAACATAATCCATTGTTTGCCTGTTGAGAACCACAGTTTGGGCTCGAGTTTGGGTGATGTCTTCAGACCCCTTCACAACGCTAATATGCATGCTAATTTCAAGATATTTCCACTGTAAAAGCTTCGTAACAAATGCTATTTAAGAGAAAGAAGTAAGCCTTACCCTGAGTGACTATACTGATCGCTTAACCCTTTGTTTTTTTGCAATTTGGAGGCTTTCAATTGCGATCTTCCTCACCAACAGCTTTCTTCAACATGTGCTCGCGACTATTAAAATCCCTAACATTAACCAAGATGCATTGCGACCATAACTGATAACTATTTCCGTAGGGAACTACTTCCCCTGGTTACTGAAAAAATGGTGTATATTTTACCTGTAATTTAATGTTTCATTGATAAGAATAACTCACACAACTGTTACAGTCATGAAAAGTTCATGTTAATCCTTATTTTTGTCGAGTAATAAGGGAAGAAACTAGAAAGTTAATTTGGGAGAGAAATTTTTAACCAACATATAACGGGGCGATTCACCCTTGGGCAAGAATGCCGACCGCGTAATTCAAAATGGCGGAAGATTTTTACGAAAAACATTTGGTTTCTTGCACGCAAGTCTTGCTGTTTGTCTGACTTATTTTTAAAAATGGCTGGATGTTATCATGTGCTGGAACTTATTGGAGAAGGCTCGTTTGGAAGAGTCTACAAAGGACGGAAAAAATACGGTGGTCAGGTAAAATAAGTATTGTTTTTGGCAATTTGCAAATATGTGTTGTCTAGATATGACTAGATTCTTTATGCATATTTTAATAATCTTGTGTACTTGTAGATTGTGGCGTTGAAGTTCATTCCCAAAAAAGGCCGTTCAGCAAAAGACTTGATCAATTTGCAACGAGAAATAGATATTATGCGATCTTTACATCATGAAAACATCATTGCTTTGTTGGATTCCTTTGAAACAACTGAGGAGGTAATAATACTCCCACGTTACGACGTCACGGCAGCCATGTTGGTGGAACTTAAACAAAAGAATACATTAACAAAATAATACATTAAAGGTGCCGTCCAGTCCGTTCTGCGCATGTCAACGTTTCTGTTTACATCGTTTGTTTACATTGCATTATATAAACATTGAACAAGAAGTATTGCGGATTTGTTTTCCACGCTTGAGCTTTTCCACCTAAAAAGCGTGTTATAAGAAGCTGTTCTGTTTCTAACTGTGGATAATATATAAAACTACCACTCGTGCCTTCGCCACCTTCGACGAATACTCGCTTTCGAACTGTCGCAAATCTATTCCGTTGAAGTTTGTTGACATATGGGCTCCCGCACGTTTGAAATATCACACATGTGCAGAACGAACTGGACAGCACCTTTAACTTCTTTTGTTTGTGGCACCAACATGGCCACCAAACCTTTGTCTTCGGAGTCTCAAGGGATTTGTTACAAGTCAAGAATACCTGTCCGCTTGCTTCCGCCCACGTAATACTGTAATACATTTAATATTTTAACAGCAAAAATAGTCAGAGTATCACACAACTACAAATACAATATTATTCATATGGCAGTCCGCATTACTCCACTTGCCCATTTTCTCTCGTCCGCCACATACAAGAAGGAAACAAGTATACTTCTTTCTTTTCCCATAGTTCCTCTGAACAAACTCTTCTACCTCTTTCCAAAATGACCCAACTGAATTGACCAAAAATGCACCGACTGGGCGTAGCAGGAATGCTGACTGGGGATCCATGAACCCCCGACTCCCCTTCCCGTACGCCCGTTGGCAGCAGTGTTGGTGCAGTTAGTAATGGTGGTGTTGCTGGTGGTAGTTCTAGTAAAGTATGGTAGTACTAGTAGTGTTGGTAATGATGGCTCTGGTATTGGTGCATCCAGTTGGTGTTGGTTGTGGTTGTGGTAATTATGATGTTGATGGTAATAACCTAATGTTGCAGGTTTAATTGTACAGTACTTAGACCCTGTTTACATGGAGGTTAGGGTGACCCTTCTGGAAGGGTTGCCCTAGTCCATTGTCTTTCTGGGTTTCGTTTACATGTGTCCTAGCACCCTAGGACACATGTAAACGAAACCCAGAAAGACAATGGACTGGGTTACCCTATCTTCTTGCTAGGGTAACCCTGCGACAGGGCTATCTTTTTGTTTACTTTACCCATGTAAACGTATCAGGTAGGGCATCCTCCTGGACGGGTCATATTTCATTAAAAAAGCGTGCAATAAAAGCGCTCGTTTGGTGTATTTCAGATTCAAGTAAAACTACATTATACATGTTGAGCCACCACTCTTCTGTTCTACCAGGAATCTGCTAAAATCGACAACGACAAACGGCTCCTATTGGGAGGGTAACCCTACCTCCATGTAAACACGGCCTTAGTGGTGAAATGATGGTCAAATGATGTAGTCTTTTTTCCATCTCCCTTATAAGATAAACACTTTCCTTGACACGTAGAATTTAGCTCCATTTTTCTTCATACTGCAGGTTTGTGTTGTTACTGAGTATGCAGAGGGAGAACTTTTCCAAATTTTGGAAGATGATGGTAGTTTAATAGAAGAACAAGTACAAGAGATTGCCATTCAGTTAGTTAAAGCACTTTTTTACCTTCACTCTCATCGAATACTTCATCGAGACATGAAACCCCAGAACATCCTGATTGGCAAAGGAGGTGTGGTTAAGCTTTGTGATTTTGGGTAAGTTTGTGTGGCTGGCTTGGGAGCTAATGGTTTAAACGCTCTAGTCTACACATAAATGGTGACTGTAATCATTATTTTATACAGTTTCGCTCGAGCTATGAGTATCAACACATTAGTGCTAACATCGATAAAGGTATGTTCTACAATCTGCAGTTTATTTGTGTGCGGTTACCTGTATGTACAGCCTGTATGTAGGCCCAGAGCTACGGGCAGGTGGGGGGTGGGGGATGGGTAGTGGTACTATACCCAAAAAAACTTTTTACGAGTTTCAGATGGCAGAAGTTATATTTTAGTCGGCAGAAGTTAAAATTTAAACATGTTAAATTTAATAATTTAGAATTCGATTTAACACGGACAAGTAAAATCATTAACTTTTAGCACTTATCAGTTTAAATTAATTTCAAACTGCCAAATTTAAGACTCATAAATCTAATGTTGATGTTATTAATGTTTTGTTTATATGTAAATGTAATCAACGAGAGAACACCAAATACATAAATTTATTAAAATGTCATCATGTTTTCATTCTGTATTGAGAGTGTGTTATTAACGTAGGACTAATTAATCATTTCACCAGCTGACCAGGGTCATTTTAGTAGGCACCCAACGGAAAGACAATATTTTGACAAGCTTCGGTCGATAGGATGTAGTCGGTACAAGCTCATGCATCAGTCGGTTGAAGTGAGCTTACATCCCCCTGTAAAATGTTCTGAGTACGGCCCTGTCTACAATCTGCAGTTTATTTGTGTGAAGAACAAATGGTAAAATTACTGTATATACAGTAGGAAACGAAAATAATTGTTTTATTCACTGTAGGGTACCCCGCTTTATATGTCTCCAGAGTTGGTAGAAGAACGACCTTACGACCATAACGCTGATTTATGGTTAGTAGTTTTTTGTAGGGTTTGGAATATGTTTTAAATACTTTTTATAAGTGGGCACTTATTTTTTCGCTTAAATTTGTTATGCAGTGATTGAAATTTTCCCACCTTTCTTTTGATTTTAAGGTCTCTTGGTTGTATCTTGTATGAACTCTTTGCTGGTACTCCACCATTTTATACCAATAACATCTTTCAACTTGTCAATCTAATATGCAAGGTTGGACTTCATTGTAATTTATACTATTAAATAATACATGTAGTGCATTTATTATACTGTCGAGAGGAACGAAATACTGACGTCATTCTTTGACAAAGGGCCTTCACTCAAAATGTTAGATCTCATACAGTAACTATTATTTTGGTAGTACACCAGAGTTTTTAAGTTGGATTTATGGTCAGTGTTCCATTTTGCTATCTCTTTTTTACCTTTAGGATAGTGTCAAGTGGCCTGCTGAAATGTCGCCAAATTTTAGGGTGGGTTGTCTTTAATTTTATTAAAATAGGTCAGCAATGAGAACTAGGATAGGATAAGATAATTTATTAATATGACGTCTCATAACATAGCGCAATATCTCCAAAGTTAGCGCAATGTCTCATAACTTAGCACAATGTCTCCAAACTTAGCGCAATGTCTCAAAACTTAGCGTAATGTCTCCAAACGTAGCGCAATGACACATGTCTCATAACTTAGCGCAACGTCTCCAAACTTAGCGCAATGTCTCCAAACTTAGCGCAATGTCTCCAAACTTAGCGCAATCTCTCCAAACTTAGAGTAATGTCTCATAACTTAGCGCAACGTCTCCAAACTTAGCGCAATGTCTCCAAACTTAGCGCAATGTCTCCAAACTTAGCGCAATGTCTCCAAACTTAGAGTAATGTCTCCAAACTTACCGCAATGTCTCCAAACTTAGCGCTATGTCTCCAAACTTAGCGCAATGTCTCCAAACGTAGCGTAATGTCTCCAAACTTAGCACAATGTCTCCAAACTTAGCGTAATGTCTCCAAACTTACCGCAATGTCTCGAAACGTAGCGTAATGTCTCCAAACGTAGCGTAATGTCTCCAAACTTAGCGTAATGTCTCCAAACTTAGCGTAATGTCTCCAAACTTAGCGTAATGTCTCCAAACTTAGCGCAATGTCTCCAAACTTAGCGTAATGTCTCCAAACTTAGCGCAATGTCTCTATACTTAGCGTAATGTCTCCAAACTTAGCGTAATGTCTCCAAACGTAGCGCAATGTCTCCAAACGTAGCGCAATGTCTCCAAACGTAGCGCAATGACACAGTACTTTAATATGTATTTTTAATGTTTAAAAATCATTTCTCAGTGTCTGCCACCTTGTGTTCTTAGAGTTTCCTCCAAGGTCTTTTAACAAAGGACCCCAGAAAGCGTCTAACATGGCCCTACCTACTACGCCATCCTTTTGTGGCCAATGATATTAATGGTAAGCTCTCCCTTTTTGTCAGTTATTGAGTAGTTCCAGAAAATATCTTTACCTGCACCATGGAAGACAACTTGTTTAGGAACCTCCCTCCTGAGTTTCATTGAGGTTATGGTTAGGGTTTTTGTTCTTGTAAAGCTTCTGAATCCCGAGAAAATAACCTTGATGTATTTATGAGGTAGTCTGTATCCATTGTGTGTCCGGTACACGAAGAAGATGCCCTCATTTAGGTATTCACTGACTTTGTAGAAAAGGATTTTGAAGGCCATCCTGTAACTCCAGAAGAGTTTGGAGAAATGCAGAAAGCTGAAGAGGAAAAAAAGATTGAATTGGAGACAAAGAAAGTAAGAAGAATGAGAACCGTGCAGTGTTCTTATTTAGTGGGTGTGAACTGTGAACTGGTTGCTAGAAAGGATAGAGAATACACTTTGATAGCCTTTGTGTAAATGCTCTCCAGCTGAAACCCATGGTGATCAACATCTATCTTCTCCTAATAATATCAATAGTTAACCGAGCATAGAGGTAATGAGAATGAAGGAAATGATCACCAAAGATGTGATATGTTTTTAAAACAACTTCTCCCAACTAGTGCTGTAAGAAATACTTGGAGAGCAATAAGGAGAAATTGTATGTTGATACTAGGGTGACAAGGGTTATAAGAGATGATG